>JAQGAE010001626.1:0-21852 GCA_034696685.1 Julus scandinavius
TATTAGATTAGGCCAATTTTGGTATATTTTCCATATATTTTCCATATATTGGTAATTTATTTTTAAACATATTTATCACATATTATTTTTCCGTATGGGTAGCCATACGTTTACCACATTGCCGATTTGATAACCACTTGGGACCAATTAAAAATGGCGCTAACAACCAACTGCCTATAAACATGATATCAGCAGCCATTTGGTACTTAGGGAACTGTGATCATCAGCTGCCATATCAATTCATATGTGTACTGCATATATAACTATCCACTTTTGATCTATTTTTCGACATTCAATTTCATCCATAGGGCAATAACCTAATCAGCTTCAAGTTTACTGAATTTCAAGTAAACGTGAAAATATATTCCCTAAAGATTACCTGAAATCGAATATACTGCACGCCAAAAAGCTTATTTATCATGGTTTCAATTCCAAAAGCTTCAACTTCAATTCTAGTATTTCAATATTTCAGAAAACAAAACCGAAGAGATAATGCCCCTAGACGACAAAAGATTATGCACATGACGTAAACTGTGCATTTGCCCCTTGCCACATGGAAGGATATATCAATTTTCATGCCCCTTTCACATTGATTTTGGGTACCGAATGACGGTTTCGGAGGGTCCCTTAGTGACTACGTGCACATAAAAAAATCCCCGTCCATTATTCAATCTCTTATCAAGGTCTTAAGGCAGCATTTCTGAAGAGAGACTGCTTAAAAAGAAGGTGATCTTGCCAGGATAATTAATGGCGTTGACAGGATAATTTTGTTGTTAGTCGTTGAGGACATAAGGGCTTCAGTCATTAATCTAAGGCGAGCCAATTTGCATGCATGCAAGAGAGCTGTTGAATGGCACAGAGGCTAAAGGCGCTTTTTATCCTCGTCATATTAAATCCTTCCCAGTGCGTGCCCCATGCCAACTAAGCGTGAGTCTAATGAAAGGATTAGATACATTGGAGGCATTGATCCAGCAATTACTAAAAACTCATTATGCGCTCAATGACCCAAACAGAGAAAATTGCAATGAATCAAAATTAGCACTCGGTTCAATACTCGGATAGAAATTGAAGAAATTAAGAACAAGATAAAAAAAATTTGCATTTCTGAACGGTGGCTATTTGCATTCCTCCCTTAGATCTCTGACGTCAATGGACTACATGAAGTCCTGTTAAGCATTTTCTGGCTACCTTAAGAAAATCTAACAAAAAAATGTGTGAAAATACGTGGGATGTCAACAGCTTTGGAAAAGTGCAACATCACACCAGCCACCAACGGATTAGTTGAGAATGAGGAATCTTACAGAACCTGTTGCCCTTGGTAACTGCAACAAGATAGGACAGTAATCAACATGAAATTCTAACAATGCAAAGCCTGGAAAGCGAGGCAATGACAAAAAGCAGATAGTCTGTTTAATATCCCATTGCCCAACTTGAATTTCTCATCAAAATCATTGAAGTAACAGCTTTGGTGCACACAAACGATTCATTTTTCAACGTCGACGACATGTTTGTTAACAGCGAGCAGTGACCTAGTAGAATAGCAACCCCAGTTCATATCCACATTTTGAATGGTAAACTTACTTCGATGCAGTTTTTTTTTACAAATCGAAATAAAAGAAAAAAAAATGTGAATTCAGACGAAGTGTTCTTTCTGAAAACTACTGAGCACCAGGTAAGTTTTGCCTCATTTTTTACATTTTCGCAGACGTGGAAATCAATATACAACTGTTTATTATGATAAATTATACAGTAGCTTGCTTATCACAAGTTCTAAAGTAGCCTCGAACTATAAGACATTTATTAAGATGCAATCAACATGTTGCCAAGAATGAGACAGTTCCAGTAACTGTTCTTTATCGACTTCCAAGCAAAAAAAAACTAACAAAGATTAACATTTCCCGAGTGGAAAAATTATATATGGGCATATCAGAAATTCAACGAGTATATATTCCTGATATGTCCAATCTGATGAGTTCAAGTTCTACTAATTCCATCTATAAATTTCCAAGGCATTGTAAAAATAAGATATGGTATCTAAATCCCTACAATATAAGTTCCTACTTTTAGCTAGAAATTAGATCCTTGTGTTTTCATCCACATATGAGCAAAGACAGGTATTATATTTGGTCGCAAATATTTTCAGGTATTCATTTAAAAGAAAATCGCATATTGCCATGCATTGATATTAATGTTTCCATACATTAGAGATGTATTTCGTATATGGAATGTTGGTTTTTGGCGCCTTTGGGTCACGTGTTACTGACGTCAGGGGGCGTGTAGTGTTGCCCTTAAAACAGACATACTATATACAACACATGTTTCTACCTCAGACTCTTTTAACCCATCCACCCTTTCCCAACTATGAAGGATCCAATATTACTTTTATATATGTTCCAGAAAAAACCAATGTTTTCGAAATTGAAAATACTGTGTATTGTTACAGCAACAAACAAGCAGTGTGCCATCAAGTTTCATTAAAATAACTTGAGTCAACCAACCAACACTATGACCAAAGTAAAAAGAACTTGCTGTTAGCATCAAAGCACAGTAAAACATTACCAGTGAAATATATGCTTTCTCGGAAAGGACTCGTACCTTATTCCAAAGCCAAGGACCCTGTCAGTAAACAGGATCAAAATCTGGTAGGAGTTGGATCAACTTCCGATCAATAGTTTGACCTTTCAGCTAGACTTCTAAGCTTGATCATAAAACTTTTGCCCATTTCATTATTCCAGGCAACAGGACATTGCTGTTAATAAGCTCTATTTGAGCTCTAATGGGCCGCTATTACAACATGCAATATTCAAGTCAATGAATTAAGAGCATTTAATGGCAGTCATTATTCCACCCTAAATTCCACTGAATCATGCCGTGATTCTTAATAAATCTGACTGCAGACATGACAAGTACTTGTACATCCATTAGAAACCTTGGACTTAAGGGAAGTAAAGAAACCCAGTTAATTTTAGACACCTAAAGCATAAGGAGCCCTAATTAATGAGGAAATGCTCCTTATGGATAAGTTAAGAGGCTATCAAATGTAATTGCATACAACTGAACTTACCATGAGCTCTTCAGTAGAAAAATTGCTAAAGATCAACAAAACTAACAAAAATCACTTGGAGTCACTTTGGAATTTAAATCCAAAGTCTCAATAAATAATATTGGTAAAACAATAAAAAGTACACATAAAAGGGAATAGTCATAGCACAATCTGTATAGTATACTTTCTTAAATCCGTATAAACCATGGATTTCATAACAGTATTCAGGACGAAAAACAACTGAGAAAAAAAAATGAAATTTTTCACAATAATTTAATGCTTTTTTTTATCAGTTTCGACAAATATTTCAAAAATGCTCGAATTTTCCAAATACTACTTGGTTGAATTTCATTACAGTGCGAGCGTATAAGGAGGTCATGGATTTCGGTTATTTATTCTTTTTGACGATAGTTTTATCCGATTTCAAATTTTATAGCCAGTTTTATTAATACGATGGGCACTATTTTAAATAATGAATTTTCATGCCTTTATTGCAAATAGGGCAAATAAAGATTTAATTAGGAGCATATATGTGAAACGAGTCTATTTTAAATAATTTATTACAGTGTGCCATAAATGGGCATACGCGTAAGATTCACCAACAATTTAGACCTAAATATTTAGTATACAAAAGAATTACCACTAACAAAATACAAAATAAACTGTAAACTAATAAACTTAAAATTGGTTTATTAAATCAGCAAAGGTGTAAAATCTATATATTTGGATACGAATGGACTTGTATGTAAAGCCATGTATGCACCATATTTAACCACTGAATGACCATATTTAACACTTGAATGTCCATATATAGCCATCTATCGACCATATTCAGCCTACCTGATCATACTGGCTAATCTTAGATCTCCATGAGTTTCCATATATGGACCACATAAAGTAAGCCACAAATACACATGCCCATGTATTCATACAAGGGCATAAATATACATATCTTGACATTTTGGCCATACTGAATGATCATATAGAATATGACCAGATGTGTTCAGTTTCTGGTCAACATATATATGGAAGATGCCCATATATGTCCATACATGGCCCATATGTCTTCCGCCTTAGCAAAATTCGCACGGATTAAGAAATTCCTTAATTTCTAAACCTTTTCCACGATTTCTAAAAAGAATTCTCAAGCAGATCATCTGTATGAACAAGTAAACCAATTTACAAACGTACATTTATGTGAATGTATAATCATGCACGCCCATATATGGGCATATACATCTTCCGAGAATACATCCTATCTGTATTTGAATATATGTGCCATTAATACATCTAAGTCCATGTTTTCTTCCATAAATGGATTGGAGTATAAAACATTATATGGGCATTCATATTTTCAGCCATACTGAATAAGATTTGGATATATTTGGGTATACATAAACATATATAGCCCTTTTCTACCAGGGTTGTTATCTCCTTATAGTGAAGGAGTTTGATTTTGGTTGGTCAGATCTCATCTTCTCAAGCTCAAATCTGATATTATGCATGCAGTACGGTTTAAGTCAACAGGTCAATCATCAAGGGACAGATCTTCTACAGCTCAACATTCGTGCTATGGTTTCTATCAAAATCGAGCGCAAATCTTAACTCGATACGCACACATACAAGAGAGCATTCACTGATATCTTTTTCCTTGAAACTTGTCCCTTCATGCAGTTACATTAAAATACATATTATGCTGTATGCATACGGTTTATCACCCGAGGATGAATGTAGTCGTCACTGCATTGATCGTATACTGAATTTTAATGTGTATGTTTTGGGCTGAAGAAGCTTGGAGAGCTGAAATTCTAACACATTTGCAAACTTATAAGTGAGATTCACCAAACCATCTTTTTTAAGACGCCGTATAGTAGCCGTAATTAAAGGTGTGATAAAGGGCTTAACCTGAATTCCCCACCGGCAATGGAAACTGAAGTCAATGGGGAGAAAACTGGAAAAAATAACCCATTTACAATATTTATTATATGCTTTAGCTGAACAAAACACGAACTCAAGTCTTAATAAACACTTTTTGAATAAATAATATTTTAATTTAGAACTTTATGCGAGAAGATGTTTGACTAAACCTCGAGGTACCTTCACTTAGGGTCTTAGTCGACTGGAATGGCGTAAGAAAACTAGGGCGACATTTGACTTGAATGTTATAGGAATTAATACCATACTTTAAAATGATGCTCTTACGACATCATGGTTTCCATATTTGACTGGCACGTATATGTGAAGATAAGAAGGTACAGAAAAATGATAGTTTAATTTTATGTACCATATATGGTAATGAATGGTGATGCTATTGTCCATACATGCCCCATATATGGGACATGTATGGACAATATCATTGCCATATATGGGGCATGTATGGACAATAGCATCACCATTCATTGCCATATATGGCAATGATATTGTCCATACATGTCCCATATATGGTAATGATATTGTCCATACATGTCCCATATATGGTAATGATATTGTCCATACATGTCCCATATATGGTAATAATATTGTCCATATACATATCCCATATATGGTAATGAATTGTCCATACCTGTCCCATATATATGGCAATGAATTGTCCAAACATGTCCCATATATGGTAATGATATTGTCCATACATGTCCCATATATGGTAATAATATTGTCCATACATGTCTTAAAACGCTCATGGCCATATAAGGTCATGGCAAAAGTGCCCAATATGAACAATACAGAAATTAAAGCCGTATAGAGATATATGGACAGATACTCCGATCAATGGTCCCATATATAGAAATAGATGATCATAATAAAATCTAGCCAACTGTATGTCCATATGTGTGTAAATTCTCATAAGACCATAAAGGACATGCCATACTATTTTTTTCCCTTTTGGAACTAGTATTATTATCTATTATTACGGTTATTTATTAGAGTGCTTCTCTTTTTAAAAAAAGGAATCATCTATCGGCCCATGTTATTTACCTTTTCTGTGTGTTGAATTGATTTAATGATAAATATTCTAGGTACATACAACAATCCGTACGTATTTTCATGGTTTATCATACACAATTCCCTAAGAAATCCCGTTGACATACACCAAAAAAACCCTCTACCAAATCAACATGACACAACACTGGAAATATTTGTTTGTGTATTCCTGCAATCCTTTTCAAGGAGCCCAAGGGAGAAACTCAATGGCCTGCTCCTTGTTGGCGCAAATATTGAAAAGCACTGCCTTCTGAAGACCACCATGCACCATGCATTGTGCCCCATACTATGCACTAGAGGGCTATGCTTTTGATGTCACAAAAGTGCAAAGTTAATCATGTTTACCGATACGGATAATGGATTTGCAGTCTCTCGTTGACTGTCTGCAACACTATAGTGTTCAAGAAAGCGCTGAAAATACATGTTCCTGCCATTTTCAAAACAAGCATCTTCTGACGTAGCCTTGGAACAGATTGTACTTTATAGGTCAATAGAAGGGCCTTTTTTGAGAAGGAGTTACAACAGCTGATGCAATAGTCAACCATGGCATGCAGTCTTGTCTGTGAACCAGATCGACAACGGCTGCAATGGCTGTCAACCAAAAATGTTGATCCAATAACGGCCATTAGGCTTCAGTCATCCAACAAACTTTATGTAATCGAATTACAGACTACTTTAAGATTAACTTATAAATCGAATGGATCGAAAGATAATTTAAGATGAAAATATGATTACATAGTCGCGTGTGCAATATTCCGAAAGTTCGGATTTTATAGAAGTGCTATAACTGGATCCTTTGGTAAATAAATCAAAATTTAATGAATGATTCTATAAATACACCACATTATATCAGTAGCCCTTTCCCGTTCCAGACATAAATTAAACATTGAAAACCAAGTTTAATCAAGGGAATGTGATTTCTGGCAATGCAATGTTTGATCAATGGTCAATCAAGCTTCATGACAAATTAAGTCTTGACGTCATAGTCAAAAGTAAAGGCTATTTATAAAACAGCCTTTGAAATATTTGTTTGTCTGAGGAAAATAAACTAAAGTACTATCCCTGATAGAAATTACAAATCTGTACTATATTATTGAAATAATTAGACTACAGTCTGGTATGTTTTTTTTGTATTTTGACATATTCATGCAGAATAAAAGTTCAAGTTTTCAGGGTAAACTGATTTTCATTTATAGGTTCTACCTTGACACATTCTAGCTTAAGTTAATTTATCAGTACAGAAATCTAAAAACCTTGAAGAAAATCTTTATATACAACGTACATGGTTGGTCTTTCTCGAATCTTTCAAGCATTTTCTTACAAAAAGACGCTGTAGCTTTTTTTCCCATAAATACTCCAACAATGAACTTGCATTATTGGCAGGAAGATGAAATTTTAGTAGTTCTCATAAATTTGCACAATTCAATAAAATTGTGCAAATCTAAAATCCAATAAAGAGCACTGCATTATTCCACTTTCAACAGGTGGCAAATTGCTTTTATGAGTTGATTTAGATAGAAAGAAAAAAAAAACTGCAGTCGAATCGAATTTTACAATTTATTAGATCAGCTAATATTGAAAATACTTCAGGCTTTTGACTACTTTGGATTCAAAAATTCGTAAACATGCAATACTAAAACTTTATTATGTGTACAAACTGTATCGACCTTATTTCAGTGACAAAAAGAGGAAATTTTCAATGATTTTATAATAGTTTCTGCTCCATATTTTCCTTCTGTAACCCAAGTCCTAAAATTCCAGAAAAAAACAATTTATCCATGTTGAATTTAAGTAAAATTTTTGTTCAATATGGTAATTTCATAAACTATTAAATAGTTGCGGTACTGTAGCAGTTCAATGTATCATTTCAAGGGAAATCAGTCACCAAAATTAATGTGACCAATTCAATTCAATCCAATTCATATAAGGCCATATAGGGGGCCATTCAAAAAACACGTCACAGAAATTCCTTCAAAAATCGACCCCCTTCTGCTCCCTGTCCTACCTTATACAATTCGATGTATCATTTCAAGGGAAATCAGTCACCGAAATTAATGCGACAAATAAATTAAATTCATACAAGTCATATGAGGGGTTATTCAAAAAGGACGTCCCCGAAATTCCTGATCCAAAGTTTCCTGTCCATATCCTATAAATTTCCAAGCACCCGTATCGCTGCCAATTCCACGAAATTTTTCCAGATTTTTCTGATAAACGGAAATTTCCTTACCTCTAATTCCAGCATACAATTGGTGTTCAACACAAAATTAGGCATAATTCCCGACTTTCCCCAGATTTTAAAAATTCACGCCCATTTGGGACTGGGGAAACATTTCTTCTGGTGTCCATTTCCTTTTTTACTGACCTTTAAAACTCAAACAGAAATTCCAAAAACTGAAAAATACCATCATTAGTGGACGTCCATAATGGCTTTCCCCCCTCCATTTCCCTATCCGCGCGCCAGTAGACCCCCTCTTAAGGACGTCCTTTTCGAATTTTCCCCAAGTCATATTTGCTCCCTTATATGGCAATGTACATATGTTGTCTTAATGTCTGAAAAATGTATGGTCATAACAGTAGTGCGCACATTTGGACATGCCAGAGATTGGATGCACATGATTAGTTTGAAAAGTTTCTTAAAATACAGTTTAATATTGTTAAAAATGTTGTAAATTGAAATGTACGTCAGCGTTGAAACTCCAGGCATGTTTTCTGATAAAGCACATTAAGCTCAATGTATCAATGTCAAAATCCTCGATTATAGATCTGGCTAACGTGTCTGGAAAAAAAAAAGCAATCCGGTGCACTAGCTTGGAACCGACACGTTTGTCAATTCTTGCTATTGTATTTATACGAATAAAAACGTCTAAAGTTCCTAAATATCAGCTTCCATATAGGCAACAATCACATTAACTGTAACATGTACAGTCCAAATCACAGACTTGCACTGTAGTTATTCAGCTCATTTGCATGCCCATTACTTTTTTTTGCAAATGCGAATTCTGTCAAATCCAATCGTGTGTATTTTACACATGAATTTACGTGTTTTTCCTACTATTTATAATATTCCTTTCCATGTGTAATTTATGGCACCTACGTCAGCAGATTTATAATTTCCGGTCAATTACCGTCTGATTTACCACACTTTGACATTCAAATTGGTAGAGCTGTCAAACATGTAAATCACCGCTTACATAATTTTACGATGATGATGATGATGATTAAGGAATGTTTAATTCGAATTTGGAATTAATATTTTTGAAGAATATCACATTTTTTACTATAGTTTTAATTTTTCTGAATATGCTATATAACCATGAGCAGCATGCCTATATACAATAATTTATATCCATAAGGACTGGTTGCACCAACAGAGGTTAATCTAAGGTTTACAAACCTCGGGTTAAAATATAACTCGAGGTTACCTCCTGGTTAGCAGTTTGTGTTGCACCAAATCAGTTGAAATAACCATTATAAAATGTAACCCAGGCTATGGAACCCATGTTTAACTTGGAAAAAACAAAATGGCGGACGGAAACGGAACTAGCCTAATAACCCGAGGTTAACTCTGCCTACTGGCTGGGTTAACCTTTCTCTCCATTTTTTTCCCTAACCCATGCTTGTGCAATTCAAAGATGGATTAACCTAGTGTTATACAGCAGGTTAACCCTTAGTTATTTTTAATCTCTGTTGGTGCAACCGGCCCTTAATCTTTTCAGACAATTAATATTTGGGACATAATTTGACATTTATATGACTATATAATTTCTCCATCCAACCATCAATATTACTTTATTTGATATATTTGATTTATTTAATGACATATTGAAATAATTAGGTAATTGTTTTTGAAATCTGCAATTAATTGTAATACTTATGCTATCTACATGTAATCATCTGGCGATTGAGGTAGCATAGTCTCGTTGGAAGATTAAACGACAGTTTAAAGTAGCTTATTTAAGTGCTACTTAATCGTAAAACCACTTAAAAGGCATTCATTCGAGAGAAACTCCATTAATTTAATTGACAGGCGAAACTTGAAGTAGGTTTGGTTCAGCATGCATGATTAATTGACGAAAAACTGATTTATATTTCACAGTTAGAAGAAAGTGCATAAATTTCATTTAAGAATGAACTTTGTAATTGTTATCATTAACTAAAGCAATCAGTTGATGCACAATGTAGTTGTGTATACACTTCAGTAATCGACATGGTTCCTATTTAACGATCAATAAAATGAACTGGGTGTCAACGGATACACCAGTTGGTGCAATTCAAGCTGTGCTTTTCAATAAAACTAAGTCTTGTTAACACAGTTAATTATTGAAAAATCATCATGACAATTATGAAATAATCATTGATATTAAATAAATTATGGATTCCAGTTGCACCACGCGTTTTTTATACACTCTTGTTAACACAGTTAATTATTGAAAAATCATCATGGCAATTATGAAATAATCATTGATATTAAATAAATTATGGATCTCAGTTGCACCATGCGTTTTTTTATCTACGTTTCAATTTAACAAAATTTGGTAAAACTTGCAATTGTAATTTTAAAAATGTCGACATTGAGGTAAGTAAATTAAAAATCACTCACGGTTTTAAATTCTGGACAAGGTGATCACATCTTCTGGAACAGCAATCTGAAATTAAAATAAGACAATAATTAATGACATGTTTCACATTGAAATTTAATTGCCATCATGCTCAAACAAAAGTACTTGTTAGACAAAGCTAAGAACTACCATCCATTGTCACCAGCTCACCATTTCATCAAATTCATCATGAAATTTTAAAAGGTTGTCACAATACAGCGTGCATAAAATGTTACACTTTTCGAATATGATAGTTTTCAGACTATCAAAAAGCTGCGATAGAAAATATGGAAATCCAAAAATATTTAGACAGAAATCTAGCACAAGTATTCCTGGCAACGGTCAACTTAATAAAGTGATGATGCCAAAGATGATGCTACTTGACGTTGCATATTCTCAAAGTGCCTATTGGTGGAAATCTAGATTATGACTCCTGCCATCGGCAGTTATGAATGTGGAGAATGGAGTCACACAGCCAACTTGCTGAAAATTGATTGCGACAGATTGAAGGTTAAACAAGTTTCTTGTGCATGTGAGGAATAAAAAATACAGAGATAAAAGTAAATAATGAATACGCTTCATTATGTAAATCTCTTTCTATTTGCTCAATACACTGAAATAGCAGGCTTCAAGCTCATAGTGCAAGAAATTCTTTGGGCAAAGAAAACGTACGGAAGATAATGATCAATATCAACAAAACTTCTAGCAGAATTTGTACAATAAACAAATATTTCGAGAATAACTTTCTAAACGCGAATATTCAAGGTGAACAGCTTGATAAAAAGGACAATCTGAAGAAATACAGTGACTCCGAATGAAAATGATACACCTATGTTAGACAATTGTGTTCATAGCTAATTATCTCAATTTCAATAAAAAGAATATTTGGAATTGACCGATATTGTAGTATGTATTTCCTTACAAGTGCATAAACAATTATTAATGCATAAACTTGATGAAAGGGAAAAAAATATTTAGAAAAGCAACTGTCCAGTTGAAAATGGTAAAGCAAATGAACTACAAATCAAAAATGATAGTCTTCTTCTGACCTTCTCTAACAAAAACAGTCATCATTTCTTTGTACATTAGTATTTGGTAGGCAATCCTTTGTGACTTCTGACTTCCTGCAGACGTCTTGGATACAATTCCACAAGTTTTTTGGTATAATCAGGACTAATTTTGTCTCATTTCTCTTGTAGCATTAACTCCTCTTTGTTGAAAATTGAATGTTTTCTTAACTTCATCTACAATTTGGCCCATAGATTTTCTAGTATACACTGAGGTCTGCATGGTGACTGATGTGGTGTTTTATGGGCTTTTGGGCAATTGTACAGACACCACTTCTGGACAATATGGGCTGTATGCTTCAGATCATTGTCTTAAAAAAGCACAAACTTGTCTTTAATGTTTAGCTTTGGAGTAATATGTCAAGGTAGATGTATTGAAGTGCAGATTGCAGATCCATGTTTTCTTCCATACATGATAATAGAGGGCCACTAATGGTTTCAGACAACACACTTATTTGGGATATAATATAGCATATACATATGGCTGGCTCAAAGTGATTTTTCCACCCTGTTGTGTATTAAGATGCGCTCAACAAACTGGATATGCACCCATTTCACATTCACAGTTTAAGATTTTTGTAATTCAATAATGAAGTAGCATATGTAATTATTTTTGAATGTTAACAGCCAATTAAAAAGATCTGTCAAAATCATTTAAAACTTAGTACACCAGTATACAAATTCCGCTTAAACGAGTGAATTGCAAAACATTTTAAGCAAACAAATACACTAAAAACGGTGCCTTGCTGCAAAATAACATTTTCGAAAAACCCAAAAAGTAATATAAACGAAACACAGCAGGATTTGCTTGAGCAAGGTACATGTAAACATACGAGATGTTACACCTACACTATTTAGCATAAATTTTTCGGTCATAAAATGAGAGAAAAAAAGGTATCCTTGATGCCAGATTTTGAACACAGATGCATGTGCTCTGTACCTTTAAAATAATAAGGTTGATGAGCTCGACTTCTTGGCTTCGTATGATATTTACTTCAAAATATTTCTTTCTCCATTTTCCATAAGAAATGCATTTTAAAATATATGGTATTTTTAAGCCCTACTAGACTCGAATTTCCTTGTGTATACATTAGTAGTATTTCTTGACTTTTGTACCTTAATATATTTATGCAAGCTTAAGTTAAACATGGCAGTGAACTTTATCAATTTCTAATGTGAACAAAAGCCAAATTGAAACTATACGAAGCAAAATATCCTACTAATCCTACTTAGAAAAGATCTTCTATAATTATTTGGTTTGTTATGAAATGATTCCCTCCTGGGCTTTGCAACTGATGAAAATACCGGAGGATCAACTATCCGTAGGAAGTAAATCCTTGGACTTTATAAATAATATAATGTACATTGACTACAATCTTTAAGAGAATAAATGTTTGACTTTTACCTTTCGTTTTTTGTTTTTTTTCATATCGGCTTTATTTTTATTAAACTGTATATGGAAACCATGCTGGGACCGCATAATCTTACTGGACCCATTTCTGAGATGCTTATTAAAATAAAAGAATATAATAATACGTGTTATAAATAACAGATTAATGTATTTCTTATGTTTAAAGAAATGTTAACGTTACCTTAAGGGGGATTACAACTATCTCTTGCAATGATGGAAATTTGCAAACACACTCACAGTCACACAAAAAGAGATTAAATAAAAAAAATTGTTTAAAATAGCTTGATAAATCAGCTAGGGTATTCGATTGTCGTTTTTCACTTTGAAATGGTAGATTTTTAAAAATTAATAAACAAGTTTGAACAAGTCCGCAAATATGCATTCTCATGCTACCACCTACTGGCAGCATGTGCAAATTAACAGACATTTTTCAAACTTGTTTATTAAGGTCTTCAAGCCTTCAAGCTTGAAGTCTTCAGACACCAACAATTCCAGTAACTTTATGGAAGTCAAAATTCCCTCTTTACCTTGAATAACCCAAGTAAACTAAACAAGAAAAAAAGGCTTCCAGGTTACAAGCCAGAGTCCACAAACTCTCAGCTTGACTACACCCAACGAGTCCCAAAACACTAACACTTTAATTCCATCGTTTCATGGCTAGCTCAATTTAAAGCAGGGCCTAATTTAAACGTGTCCAAAAGACTCCCCCAAAGCTTAGCTCTATTGATTAGGTGGCCTAAAGAGTAGGAAACTTGAAAGTTGTACCTAAGAACCAACCGATCGAATCTTGAGATTTAAAGCCCAAATTCTCCTTTTTGAAAGGTAGATTTTCCATCAAGTTGGACCTATAGAATCGACACGAATTTGGTCTTAGGCCATGGCCTAAATTCCTTAAGCTAATCAAGCAAGGGTTCCTCACGATAAAGACGCACGTTTACGAGCAAACCGCATCGAATGTTCGCAATCCTATTACAAGAACTATGGAGCTATAAATCCAGAATCCCCATCCAGTCTCGTCTATAATGAAAAGGGGAAAAAACGTGCTAAAACGAGATAGGGCGTAATCGTTGCCTGTAATCTTATTATGACCAAGATACAAACGTGAACGAAGAATGCTGGGAAATGTGGAAGTGCCCAATTAACAACTCCAATATTTTAAATAAATTCCTGCGATTCTAGTTGAACAGATTAGCGGTAGGAAATCTGCAATTAGTAAGCAGTAGATAGTACATTAAACGTAATGAAGATACAAATGAAAACTGCCTAGTGGTCAACAAGTAAAAGCCAGAATTCACGGAGCCAGAATACGAGGTTCGTTTGAAATGTAAGGGCCGTTCAACCATTAAAAATTTTTGGAAATTTACAAATCTTGCTATCTATTGGTCCATTCCTTCCTTTTCAGAAATTCCACAGGAAGTGATGTTTCCTGCTTGTATGAATCGATTGGCAGACAATTTTGGCAACAATGTCGTATATATTACAGAGAAAAAACAGCTGACGATTCCACAGGTAACTGAAATTGTAAAACTAACATTTAAAAAAATTCAATTGTAAAACTAACATTTAAAAAAATTCAATTTTATTCATTTATTTCCACCAAACGGACCTTTATCGCAGAGGACCCAACCATTGCGTTTGTTATTAGGGCATGCATTTACACTTCTTGATTTGTCTAAACTTACTGCCAACGTTTGGCCCACCCCAAAAAATGTCCTAATTATCGAAATAACTTATGTCACACAAATTGTCACTGACTCAACCGTCACACGTGAAATCATATACTATACTCACTGCAGTAAATTTTAAAGCAGCTAGATAATAAATCGCAAAGCTATTTTGTATACAAAATTCCGCTTCTCAATTTCAATCAGCATTTGTTTGAAATATGCTAATTAATTCAAAAATTTGAAAACAAACTGTCTAACAATTTCTTTTCAATTTTACGCAATTAATTTGTTGATGCAGATGCTAATTTCATTTTTATTTTCTGAAGTTTATGTTATATAATTAAATTTTACTAGCAAGATTAACTTGTGACGTCATCGTCTCGCCAACAGCTATTATGATATGCCGAAACATTGGATTTACTCAAAATGCATCTCTCTTCTACCAACCCAATTATAAGGAAAAGCAAGCAACTCCATTAATATAATTAATTTCATAGTTAATACAGTAAATCATTCTTTATCACATACATGCATTTATACACTTAATGGCCTATTAAAATCTTCCATTATTATTTTTTTTGGTGGATGTAGGTTTGACATTTTGATACCGGAAATCACATCATATGTTTGGTTCCCTTAACAACAAAATACATTACTTTGCTAAATTTATTTTTATGAATAGCGGCAGTACTAGTACAAAACCCGCGAAATCAATAAAACTAAACTGCACATGTTTTAAAATGCCTACAATTTCACCCTGTGGTGTGCTAAATACAGGATTATTTTTTTATTCAATTTTGGCCTAAAGTTTCACATATATTTCCATAAGCTCTATTTTACCAAGAACCCTTTAAGTTCCTACCCTGGTTGAAAAGCAAACCAGTGTTGGGCAAATTGTACTCATGAGTACGAGTACTGATTACGATTACAGTGGAATCATGTAATCAGTAGTCATATGAAATGAGTACTAGCATGCATCATAATCAGACTTTGAGAAATTTACGACCTGTACCACCCTCCGACTTACGACCTCTCCTTCCCTCTGACTTGCGACCTCTCCCATATCCTCCGACTTGCGACCTCTCCCATCCTCCGACTTGCGACCTCTACCACCCTCCGACTTGCGACCTCTCCCACCCTCCGACCCTCCGACTTACGACTTAATCAGTACCTACTGTTAGGCGTCACTCAAATTCATGCAATGTACTCAATTAGTTCCCAACACTGATGCATACTCGATTACGTTAATACTCAATAACATTTATAATCACCTGTTGTGAGTAAATTTGTAATCGAATGCATTGTACTCATGTTTGAGTATATTTGTGTGAACAAAATCCCAGTACTGCCCTTGGTTGATTTTTGAATATTTAACGTTGGCCTATAAGCACTGTCCTTAACAGCCAGACAATAGTCTCACAATACAATACCCATTACATCCCAAAACAGCAGACACTACAACTACCTTTCCTAACCCTAGTATAGACAATAACATCAATAGTCTAAGACATCAAGAGTCTAAAAAACTTATACTTCACAATACACACACTTGCAAACCTACCACCTACAGTAATTCCAAAAGCTAAAAAATACCATCCCTGACTTAAATATGGGTAACACGAGCCAAGAATGATGAAATTTAAAAAGTATGTGATGGCCATTACTGTAAATCCAACATTTAAAAATTCTCATCCCTAGAACCCTAACCTATACTAAATGGATCACATGAGCCAAGAATGGTGTTACAGAGACATGACCATACATGTTTATCCAGGTGTCCAATTTTCTGGTATTGCCATGCATAAAATAAGCCATGGTTCAGGTCACACATGTACATCCAGATGTGTCCAATTTCTGGTCTTGTCATACATTGAATAACTCGTAGTCCATGTATGTTTTTTTTACCTCGGATACTTGAAGATAATGAGCACGTTCATGAAACGAAACTTTGGACAACTCTTGAAAAAGCTGAGTTGTCAGGTGAAACGACCCATCTCTAATATAATAATTAATTGGACATCCACCTCCTAAGCGTATTTCTAATAGCAGTAAATGATTGAGCAAGGGACACTCAAGCGTGATTAAGGTCGTCCTACACAACATCCATTTTTCCTTCACGTCAGGCTGTTAAGTTATAGAAGAAGTCATATTCTTTCTTTATACCTATATAATGTTATAATTCCCATCTCGAAGACTATTTTGGAATTCGGGTCATCAATAGGCAGTTCTCGCACATCATTTAAGAAGGACCAACACGTGTCGGTCATAGCCCCGTTCCCATTAGTACGTTGTAGTTGAAATGGAGGTGAACAATGAAGTAAGGCTTATTGCCTTTTCTTAATTATGTTCTATGTATTTACAAGGTCTTGCGTATTAGGAACGATTTCATATCACGTCTGCACAACTTCTTCCAGCAACTTGGAGTAATAAAAACTCAGAGGTTCATAAAATCTTGTTTCAAAAAGATTATTTGTCCCATCTAACAATGACCCTAAATGTGGCAATGGGGCATTGACTGACTGCCTTGAGCATTTAACTGTCTGTCATAAAAAATCTACGTGGTCGATATAACCCAAATACAGTATCAATTTCAATTCGAAAGCATTCAGGAAATGTGCTAATTCTTGAATATCAATAAACTACAGATGACATTTTATAAGTTTTAATACAAAATATTAATATTCAAACTTTACCATGGCTGATATTGGATAAAAGTTTTATGGATAAGATTTAGGAATCCAGTTTGCAAATACGAGAAGTGGTCAAAATGTGTTGCATAATAGTTTATTATTCGAAAACTAGATGTCGTAAAAAAAACCTTAAATAGCCATTTTAAAGAGCAGGTAATTTTCTATTTTTCAATGTTTGACCCGAGTTTGCTGACACATTTATCCAAAAGGTTGATGAGATTGTGTATACCCCTCACGTAAAATGCGTTATGTTGACGATGCAGATTTTGCCACAAATCCACGTCTTCGGACGACCACATCTCCTTTTGTCAGTTATAGTTTCGCATCTTTTCTTAAAGTTTAAACACCCCCTCTGTGCCGTACTTCATGAAACACATTTGTCACCATAAACGCGTAACATTTCACTATAAATTTCACTCGGTGTCATGCCTTAATTTCAACATTGAAAAACTAATAAAACTTCGTTGTTCCTCTCGCGTAAACGCTTTTATGTGAGGCGCCATTTTGTTTTTGATAGTTTGTTCGAAATTCTGCATGAATTATGGCGCCATGTAGTGACCTAAAACCAAAATTCCCTGCTCTTTAAAATGGGTATTTCAGTTTTTGTAGGACATCTGGTTTTCGAATAATAAACGAATATGCAAGACTTTTTGACCATCCCTCCTACAATCACCCAGAAGAGCCTGGACAATGCAGCGCTATTTTGTATATTCCATTGTTGAAAAACACTGATGTAGTGCAGTGATTTTCCTTTAGATTTATATGAAATTAGTGGAAATTTAACAACTTTTCCCCAGTTGACCTATTTAATCATGCTTCTTCAAGAGCATAAATCCAGAATTATTTACAGACCGGCGGTTGCACTAATCCATACAGAGTTTATAGCAAACTTTCCATCGTAATCACGTTTAAAAACGTTTATTTTGAATCTCAGTCCAATTACTCGCATGGTTAAATCATTAATCCATCTTTGGCCTTCGTTAATATTGCCTAATGCCGCATCCAGGGTCAGTCCTTGCCGCGGAAAGTCTGAGCCGTGAATGCGATTAATAGGAAGGTTAATTGCAACGCTTAAGACTTAATGGTCACCGAGGCACATGGCAAGAATTAATAGGGTTATTGGCGATGCTAGATGGCAATATTGTGGAGACATTTTTGCGGAACATAAAACTTTGGCAGCCATCACTAGTAAGACGCCAAAGGAAATCAATGGCTTAGTAAAACCTGGCAGTAGAAACAAAAACCCCCAAATGTGAATTGCCTACAGCGCTGCTTAAGAGCTTACTAATGCGGAAAAAATATCAAAAAAGCAGCCAGTATTAAATAGGGGTTCATACTGCGCACTTCCTACACTACACCAGAGTTTACACAAGTTCGCAGCAGGATATGTTATGATTTTCTGCGGAAATTTATTACCACCCTTTCAATGCTCACATAATTCCTTTTATAAGTAATAACTATACTTTTGTTGCCTAGCAAATAAAGAGATATATATTAGGATGAAAACAAGTCAACTAATAAATACATTAAAATAGACAAGAAAAAACATTTTGGCATGTTAAGGACTGTATCCTCTGAAACACCCCATCCTCCATACTTTTAATCCATTGTAGAAATCCACAAATAGTTCCTCATGGTTCATGCACCATCGCCTAACTTACATGGAGGAATCTAAAATCTGCATTATTTATAGAATTCAATTACTTAACGCCCGGATTCAACTGAAGATGTGAAATCCGAACCAACTATTTAGGTAAGACCAGACACTCCCCACACATTAAAATCTAATTGGCTGGATGGGATATGTCCCATATGACTGTTTATATGATTATTTAAAAGGTACCTTCATGTAGGTTAAGCTACCTACATGAAGGTACCTTTTGAAAGCCTTTGATGACTGGAATTTCATAGACAAAAGTATGATGATGACATATTTACATGAATACATGTACAATGTTTGCATCAGCAGGGTGAGCAGTAAATTTTCTGTAAAAAATTCAAGCATATTGCAAGGTTTCCAAAACTCATTTTGTATATTTTCAAGGACCCTTCCCACTGCAAAACACCACAATATTAAAATCAGATAATGTATATTTTGTATATACATTGAACAGGAATTTCTAGCATAAGTTTGTGATTAACGGGAATTTTAAGAATATTTCCCGAAATTTCTAATGTAATAACAATTCAAGCATATTTCTCGATTTTCAAGGCTGCTGGACACCCTGACCAGTGCTTTTAAAATGATCATAAGTTTTATTATTAAACTACTTAAAAATTCTAAAAAACTATAACATCTACTTGAAAATGCGAGTAAAACTGTTCAAATCGTGAAATTGCAAAATTATACGTTATTTGAGACAATGTTGTGATCAGCAGGTGAAACAAAACTAAACTTTCCTTTTAAGAGTTGTGAATTTTGAAAGTGTCAATGTGTGAATGTCATACCACCACGCAGTTTTGCTCCATTCAGTGCTGACATTAATTCGAGTAATTAATTTAAGAAATCAATTGAGTCGTATATATGATCCCTATCAATAATCCTATGACCGGTGGCGAGAAATCATAAAAGCTGACTCATAAAGCTCGTGTAATACTTGATTGATTTTATGATATATCATATCCCGCCATTGTCAGGCAGAGTATACACGATTTTTATGCATCTTTTATTCTGATCCATTAATCAATTCTTTGGCAAAACAATGGGAAAAAATGGATAACATTTTAAGCAAGCATAATGCACAATCTTCATAAAATGCTGATAAAATCATATACGCATTAGGTGAAAGTCAATATTTTAAGGATCACTTATTATATGCATCCCATATCCTCCAAAGCAAAAAAACAAGTTGGTTTCAAAATTATATTGAAAATAGGTTTTCACAGTTTTATAGATAAAAAACTAAATGGATTTGTATCGATTTATCATTAACGTCAGCAAACATTATACGTTTGTTTATCTTTTTGAAAACATTAGATAGATTGAGACAAAAAATGTTCTGATTTTTTTTACAGAGTACCATGTGTTCTACAAGATACAAAGTAAGGTTAGATAACTTAGATTCCAATGTGTCCAATTTCTGGTTAGCTCTGGCTGGAAAATATTCATTGGAATTAGGAATTTGGGAAATAACATATATGGACATAACGGATGTTTGACAAATAAGCCCAGATGACTACATACAAGATGTGCCCAATTTCTGGTCTGGCCCTGCAGAGTGGAAAAATAGTTATTTATTGGTAATTCCATATATGGACATATTGGACAAATAGAGACCATATACATCCGTGTAACTTATCACCATGTTTGTCCAATGTGTGTTATGTCCATAATTGAGCATTTCTGCCATAAATGAACATGCATGTTTATCTATACTTTTAGTAACCATAAATTGGTATGAATCGATAATAACACAATTGTAAAATCAGTTGCATAATCAGTTTACCAAAAGTCTCGTTATTTAATTGTGAAAAAAAAGCTAGGAATGACATCATATTCAGAAGTTTGGATTCTGACAATTTCCGTTGGGACACAATGCAGTGACAGGAGAATCAATTCAACATTATATAAATTCCATAAACAAAAAAACTGAAAAATAACGAATTTTACAAAACATTTCAGTATATCATTATAGGCAGGCGATGGTGATTGGTTTTTTCCCCCCAATTTAACATAATGTCTTTTTGAGCCATCAAATCCAGCTTAGAACACTAGCTCAAAAACAGGCGAGTTTTCATGTTGTGAAAATTCATAAAAAATATACAAGTACATGAAGACTCGTAAAAACTGCTCGATTACCGAAAAAAGTTGAAAGCAGTTGACAAGTTACTATACTGTATAAGCGTTGGGTTATTTTTATCAAGATGATACCGGTATTTTTATTAAGCTTTAGAATAGCCATACATGGGCTAGTCTTAAACTTCGAGTTCCCTACATGCATAGGTCACAAAATCCATGAGTGGTGTACACACAGTATAGTAAAGTTTAAACCAAGACCAAACAGTTTCATTATTGACCCAATATAAGTTTATATGACCATGAATGACAAGATACAGTGTATACATACAGTTCATATGAACACAAAGAGTATGTCCAGACTTGTCCAATTCTGATCTAGCCCTGCAGGGTGGAAAAAACATAGATGTTCATGGGTAATACCATACCATATATGGACATAACAGATAATAGACAAATAATATGCCCTTATAAGGCAAGATGACCATACATCAGAGTCCATTGTCACCATATTTGTTCAATGTCTGTTATGCCCATATTTGTCCAATGTCTGTTATGCCCATATTTGTCCAATGTCTTGTAAGGAATTTGGCGCCATGAAGATCATGGCGGAATTCCTTTAGTTGACCTGGACGCGAATGGCGCCAGGTCAAAG
>JAQGAE010001627.1:0-21841 GCA_034696685.1 Julus scandinavius
AATGCTTTTCCTAGTTAACTCACGGTTAACCTTAGGTTTAGCTTAACCTTTGTTGGTGCAACCGGCCCTTAGAGAGGATATTAGTTTAACGGGTATTATTTTAGAGGGGATATGCTGTATGTAGCATTTTTTGGACAACTTTGCCATCTGCACAGTCAGCTAAAGTGAGGTCCTGACATTATTTTCTTGAAATAGTCCAAAAATAAGGATTCAAGTTAGAATTGGTGCAATGGGATGACCCTTTACAGATTTTGAATTATTTTTTTCTGATTTCCCAACGATGGTAAGGAAATCTCTTGTTGAATTTCTTCAACACTTTCCGTATAATATAAATAGACGAACATTTAAAGTCTATACTGTGTGGAGTTAGTTTGTTTGTTGACTTTTTAACGTTGGCCTATTTCTGCAACTAAGGCTAAAACACCAACGCCAGAGGATGAACCTTCATCACCTACCTGGGATTTTGCCTACGAGGGGGACTTCCACACCCTCTCGAGGGGTCTTTAACGAGCAACAATCAACACCGGACCTAGGTTTAAACTCATCCAAAAGAGTCGGCACATAAGAAATTTCTCCTATCCGTAAAAATTCCCACCTACCTCGACCGGGGAGCGAACCCCGCATCTTAATTAGGACCGAGAGGCAAGCTTAATCTACCTTAATCTTAGTTGATCTACCCAAAATCTTAACGCCAGTTTGATGGGGATTAAGTTTAGCACATCCTATAGGATGACCGCCATCATGGAATAGACACGTGTGCCACCAGAATAAGGTTGATTAGATCACATCGTACATTCGGTGCATTTTGCAACCCGCGAATTGCATTTGAAGACGGGACATGCACCATGGCAAAAGCCACGAGAATTTTCCATGACTTCCGCAACCAACTTTTTGCCATCGTTCGTGCCACATTCTCGCGGATGCAATATGTGCACCCGGGATTTCTATTTCTGCATCTCCTCCATTTGCGCAGCTCTAATCCTATTTTCATTTCAATGAAAAATCTATTACTTTTGGCGCTCCAACGCACACCAACGTTCCTAAACGCATATTCTCCTTTCCTTTTATTTTTGCGATGGAATTGCAGATTTTAAGCGCTATTCCTCCCACTAGCTACCGCGTCCTTCATTTAATTAAGTTGGATCGCGAAATGTTGTTGTCTCCTATTTTCACCGTCATTTCTTCGTTTTGCCTCTTAACGCAGCAAGCTGGTCCCATTTTTTTTAAAAAAAATTTCGCTTATTACTTTCATCTCAAATTCTCCTCCCAGCTGTTTGCGCAAATAAAAAAAAAATGGAAAAAAATCGACTAAATTCATAACGATCTTGATGGTGATCATTGAGACAGGACACGCTTGACGACTTCATGGGAAAACTGCTATTTATCTGAATAAATCATCCGTGACAAGGCTATGGTGATAGGGCACTATTAAAACGCATTGATCTTTAATCATAGACTGATTTTGAGGGAATTACGAGATCGTTACATAAACGTATGATCAAATTTTTAAAGTTGTTTCAGTCATAAGTTATATGAATATCTCTCGGTCCCACTACTTCAAAATTTTAGTCTTAATTTGCTTTACTGAACTTAGCTTAATCAATGTTCTCGCTTGGTACTGAATACGAATTTTTCGTAATAAAACTAGCTTACTTTCAAGTTTTTTTTGGAGATCGATAAAACCCTATTCCAGGGTGTAGTAAATATTGAAAGCACGTGTTACACATATACGTGATACAATAATACTAACACTGGTATCAGAGAAGTATTTCTTAATAAATATGGTGTTGGGAGCCCTTTTGTTCCAGTAAAGCCATGCACTCATAGTAAAGCCGGCTCTCCACCAAGACGTACATGTACGTATATACACGTATTTACAAACATATGCAAAAACGTTTGCCCTCCGGGTTTGTTTCAGCCGCCATTTTGTAAATATATGTAAATATCAAAATTTTACAGCTATTAAATGTCTTTAATAGCTGTACAATATTGATATTTACATATACTTAAAAAATGGCGGCTGAAATAAACCCGGAGGGAAAAGTTTTTTGCATATGTTTGTAAAAAAACGTGTATATACGTACATGCACGCCTTGGTGGAGACCCGGCTTATCTTTAGAGTACCTCTGTAAAGTCATCAACCAGAATTCTACCACGAAGGCTGTACTGAAGGCAAAAAATACACCCAACACAATATCAACAAATAAGTGTGTATCTGCAAGAAGTATTTCCTGCATTTTGTACAGCCATTAAACATTCAACAGAGCATGTAGGTAGAACGCAAAAAAAATTGGATTTAAAGATTTAAAACATTACCATAATACGATTTACTCTTCAACGTTATTTGATTATGCTCCGGTGGGAACGGATATCTTTAAAAAATGTTGAATATTTTCATGTTTCATTTATTTGCAAAGATGTGAAAACTTATTTTGTAAATTATTCATATATTTACCTCGTATTTCATTAAAAATAAACGACAACACAAATATGATCTCTCAACCGAGCGACTTATTCCTCGTGGGAGGATGATACATGTTTGTTAAAGCTGGAATAACATTCACATGTTTCCAATTGCGGGCGTTGACTTATCTACTAAGTCTTCCAATTTTTTTGTTTTTGTTTTGTTTATTTTCAAAGGATGATATCCACTGTAAGATTGACTGCATTTTCGTGGGCTTTGCGAGGGAAGGTTAAAATAGGTTTCAACGTACCGCAAAGATGATCGAAACACGTCACCTGTCTTCGAGAAAACCCACAAATTCAAATTTTAATTTTCATAAAATTCCGTAAGCCTACATATATTTTCGATCACGTTATTGCCAATATTTGATAACCAGCTCCGCGAAACCTGTGAAATGCGGAAAACCTATTTTTCCTCTATATGAGGATTTTTTTTTTTTTCGCCGAGAAAACTTTCTGCACGAAATTGTACAGAAACCGTATTACGGTTGGCTAACTCCGTAGCCGAATAATGAACGCTATTGAATACCTGCCATCGCAACACGGTGGGAGAGAATCGATGCCATGGCACCCGCTGCGTCCGGCGATGGAAAAATAACAACAGCGAAAAAATACAAAAATTCGATATTGAAAACCTTTGGCGAGCGAGGCATTTGAGGATGTAAGCCCCCAACGTTTCTATATATAGCTCCACCATAATCGACTCCCGAGATTGCGGTGGCCCATTTACTGTGTTATTTTTTTCCCTCTTTTTTATATTTTTAGCACCCTTTTTCTTCAGGCTTAACGGATTTCCGGAATGTCCGCTCATAAAAGACGAGATTTCTTCCTTTTTTTCCTCTTCCTATAGGCTCATGTTTGAGCACAAAAAATAGGCCATGGTGGGCGTGTGTTCTCACCTACGTAATGTGCGACAATAGTGTTGATTACATCCAAAGGTTTTGTTTTTTATCTTAACTGCTGTCCTTTCTTATTTTTTTACAGCCAATCCGGAAGGACCGGGGATATGTGCCTATCTGTTAATGTTCTTCAGCTGCCTCGTCGTCTTTGCCACCATGCCGTTTTCCTTGTGTTTCTGCATCAAAGTAGTACAGGAGTACGAACGGGCAGTCATCTTTCGACTGGGACGGCTGCTCAAGGGAGGCGCTAAAGGACCAGGTAATTCGAATAAATTAAATGCTAGGGAAGGTCCATGAATCGTCACTTGATGACATTGAACTTCCTCGTGGCTTTTCGAATGCAAATGAGTCATGGCATAGCTATTACGTGCCATAGTAGTTTTAAGAGGTTGACAGATTGACACTCGAAATGACAGTCAAAACAACAAGACATGCAGAGCTGTAACAAGAGTTCACATAATTTAGTAGACCCTCTGTAAGTTATCTTAATCTGCTGCGAGTGGATGCTTGCTGAACTATATAATCGATTATATCACTGCTTTCGCATATCTACTCGTACAATGATGTCGGCCTTCGCCTGTAAGTCGGCAAACCATGCGTACTTGTGTGTACGTAAGGTTTGCCACATAACAGGGGGCACATTGCACATTTTTCAACGAGAAACAATAAAATTCTGAGATCGGCTAAATTAAGTCATATTCTTTTTAACAAATCTGAATATTGAGTAAAAAAAGCGATTCCAAAGCACCTTTATTTTTTTCTAAATACTCCTGAATTTTACAGACGTTACATTCTGTACTGTGGCTATTGTCGCCATATGACCGTTTTTCATAAAACCTTTCCCTGAAATTCAAAATTGGAAGTCCCAGTGTCATCCCCCGCACTTTTTCCGAAATCTAATAACATACGACTCTCGTTTTTTATTTCCAGGGATTTTCTTCGTCTTGCCCTGCATCGATACGTACAGGAAGGTTGATCTTCGACTCATGTCGTTCGACGTTCCACCTCAAGAGGTACGAGCGCATAAGCACGGTTTTTGCACGATCGAATCCGTCTCATGAAAGATGCACAACCCAGCCTGCAGTTAGGGCTTATCAATAATTTCTGAATGTTATGACAGTGGCATCAATGACTCTGTATTGCGAGTGATAAAGCAGTTGTCGTCGCAATTCCCATTTTCCCTCTTCCTCCTCCTTATTTTCCCTACCCTAGCGACTGCGATTTACGGCACTGGATACCAAAGTGGCGACAAAGGAACTTTCGAGATTGAAGTCCGTTAATTCTCAACATTGTAAATCCCCTCGTGTCCCGACAATTAACCTCGTCAATCTGACATGGCAAGCGCTGCTACAATTCGTCGCGAAGAAATGGTTGATCTTTCGTTGGGATAGTCAAATCCCAATTATTGAGAAACACAGTTGCTCGGTTTAACATCGATGAATTCGGATATACCGAATTTATGTAAGGAACAACTCGAACTATTTGCAGTATATTAAATTCCGGATATAACGAATATGTGGCCACGATAAGTCTGTCACGGATGCCCCTATATTATTATATTATTAGAGCATATCCATTAGTGAAATGCCAATCCGCCACCAGACTTTTCTGCACCAGAATTAGGTTAACGGATGATTTTCCAAGGGTTATTCTACGAGTCGAACAAGTAAGGTGCAACCTGTTTCGACAGTTTGCGCGGCGTTTAAATATTCACGTCTCCCAATAAAAACAAATGCTATTTAAACATTTAAGGGCTGGGAGGAACCAGTCACTCGTGCAGAAAGACATTAAGACAAAGAAGCGAAAAATAGACTAAAAAAACATGGAGCCCTCCCTCGTGAACTTGTTTTCTTTGCGGCGATCTCCGGATGCTCGGTGGGGGTGACATAACCCCGCACTGAATTATCGAGGCGAGCTCTACCTTTGATCAATTTTAAATAATGCCATTCGTTTTTCTGCAGATGAGAGAAAGCTTTTATCTAATAGCAAAATGCACGTGTTCGCGATCCTCGTTCGTCTTTATCCCCCAGGCTTGCAGAAATGGGGGTCTCCACCCCTACCAAACACCTAAGACACGCTTAACGTCGCTGGGAATTACATCGAGAGTTTTTTATATTTTTTTTTGTTCCTTCGCAACATCCACGTTGGGCCACCGGAGGATTCGCACGCTTGATGAGGAATTATTCTACAGTTTGGTTCTTTTTTTATCATCATCTTCTTCGCTATGTGAGTCCTGCTGTCATTAAAAGGACCGCTCAACGTTTGCGAAAAATGGATCTCGATTAAGCTTCAAGGTCAAATTTGACCAATAGGGATACATATTGTTTTATACATGTACACACGATGAAATATAAATTAACTTTCGGATTATTTTGTTCTGGTAATTCCAAATTAAATACAGTTAGGCTGGTCATGAGGTGTCTGGCTGGTGGTTGTCGAAATAGTGGATGGAATTGAATTACATGTTTGAATTCATTTCAGTACCTTACTGTCAGGAAATTATGTACGAGTCATTTAGTATGTCGAATAAAATGGCCAGATTCCACAGGTGAGTTATTTTGATTCGGTATACACGCCAAACTGTAGCTGAAACAGTTTGGAATTAACAGCTTTGATTCCATACATGGACATCATCCTTTTGTTAAAAAATGTACAAGTAGCAAAATTCACTGGCAAAGCTCAAATTTTGGCTAAAAATAACTAAAGTAGTCCTCAGGAATTCGGTAAACTTTCTTCTTTTATAATGGCACACCGGGAATTCCTGTTTGGAGGAAATTTGGCACGAAATGGCTTGAAAAACGTTCGCCAAATATCAACTATCAATTGTTATATCATCCAGTGAGAAATCTACTTTTATGCAATTTGGTTGGCATAGTATTTTCTCTCTGCACTGGTGCATTGACGACAGTCTACTACACGTGCACGCAGCGTATTCCTACGGGGGAAAATGCCGCAAAAAACGAGATTCGCGTATGGCATTCAATCACCACAATGAATGGCAATTTTTTTTCTGCGCAGGGAATCTTAGTACAGATTAAAATCCGGGGGGCATCAGCATCCATGAAGCAAGTCGAGATTCCCCCAGGAGTTATCTGACCGGAAAAAGTTGAGTGTTCCTTGAGGAAAGCCATAGCAGTAGTTTACTGACAACAGTATGCGTGCCACACTAGGCACGCACCGAAAGACATCAGATAGAGGCTCCGTGGCACTTGAGCACGAGCTTTACACGGCTGTCGTGGATTCTTATCAAGATGCAATTCTTCTTTCTATAAATAGTATTGGGAAGCGCGTTGGCCTAGTGTGGCAGGGAAGCATGAAATGCTCGAAAAGGAGCAAATGAGAGGAAAGCGAACAGATGGAGCGAGATTGTGCCAGAAGGTTTTTGCCGCATATACTTATTCCGCCGGAATGGGGAAATTATTGGATTTTTGTTTTCCTCTCAGCTGTGGATTTTCCAGTTCAGCCTCCGCTAATTGCCTACCCCGTGGGTCCCGCGGCTAGCTTCCACGTTGATCCAGCTGAGGATCGTGAGATTGGATCTCAATGAAACCACCGCCAGTGTTTGGACTCGATGACCGAGTCAAAACGCTTTTGTGTAGTTTTGACAAGCATGCCGCAAATTCAATCACGAAGGAATTCACACATCTAAACAATTTGTGAAAGATGGTCATATATAAAGCGAATACATTCCTTCCATGATTAGAAACTTGAAAAGAAATTCCTGTTTTAACAAATGAACATTGAGAGCAAAATTCGTTTAGCACTCGAAATGATCACCAAGTTTTGAAAACTTGGGAATTAGCTGTTACTGTAAAAGTATATAAGATGAAAGACGTTGTGAATTATTACATACATGTATTATAGAATTATTTTCTTGTACAAAGGGGGAATTTATTTTCTCCAAAATGTGCCTGCAAGCAGAACGTTTGTTTGCGAAAATAAATTTTGCAAATATATTCATTTTTCTAAACTTGAGATCTTTCGGATTGCTGCATTCTCATTATGATAATAAGGTTATCCTTATTACATTTGAAGATTATTACATTTCTTGAGAGAAGTTAGTGGTTATGAATTTATGCAAATTACAAACAAAAAAAATTCATTCCACCAAGTAAAATATATATACAAATATAATTATAGCACTTGCTATCTTGGAGTTTCGCAACTATGAAATAAATATACGAACGTTGAAATACAGAAAAAAATCTGATTTCCGAGATAGTCTAACATTATTATTTTTTCTTCAGACTTTGATTTCAGAGGTAACTTTCACATTTGTCTCCAAGTAATTTAAAAACTACATTTGCATTTTAATTACAATTCTCATTTTAAAGCAAGTATTTCGTTCTCGATGATCTTACTTAAGTTCTGGCAAGCACATCTGCTAACTACGAAATGCGTGTGATGGAATAAAGACCTGCCCACCGAGTGTGCAAAATATTCCAATATCCAAACATAAGACAGGTATCAAACTCGCTATTTCAGCACTGTTTCGTTTTCCCAATTACGAGATAGCGTCAAAAGCCGCTAAGCAACAGCTGCAGCAGCAGCACAGCGATAGAACTGTCATACACAAGCTCTGTGTCTACAGCCGCTGGCTTTTACTCGGAAAATCAATGAAATTGATTAGCGCCATGTTATCCAAATTGCCTCCAGTCACCTAAATGCGGCATTAGATGTCGTTAAATCGAGACTTTTATGCTTGTTTGCAAAGGTGGAGAAGAAAAAGACGTAGGAGTGAAAGAACCGAAGTCTTAAATTCATGCTGCGCCACCTGGTTCAAAAAAACGACAATCCGAATGTAGATTCTCTGCAAAATAATTGACCGTTTATGCAGCGCCATATAATGCAAAGAAACTAAGGTTAATTGCATCATATCCGAACAGACTTGCAAAGCCATTAAATCGCGAAATCACATACTGACGCCAGGCCCTTCTTCTTAAAGTGATGGAACTGACAGATAGGTACTGGATAGGTATCCTTACAAGAGTACGCTGTTACACATTGGTTCAGCTTTTGATAGGTTTAAAAGCGTCCCATTTCATCAAAAAATTTGGTTTTCTCAGTGATCGGGCACAGCAAGAGAATACAACCCAGGCTGCGAAATACTTGTTGAGTAATGATTGTACGTACTAGTTTAAACAACAAAAAAAGTAAACTTCTGACACCAAAGACAAGCACAGCAGTAGGTGTAGTACAGTGCATATAACATAGAAGCAGCTGCTAAGGGGAGCATCTGTCTCCCAATGGGAAACTTGACTGTGTATGTGGAATGATACAAGTAATATTAGAAGTAAGGCCACAGATGATAACTTTTAAATGCTTAATATGTCTTATCATTGCATGTATGAACAACAAATTCAACCGTCAGTCATCCCTCGTTCTCAAATTATCTGAATTTTTTTTTTCAACGCCAAACATCGATACACAAAAAGAGTTCAGCCAGAGGAAAAACTAAGTTAAAAAAAACTACGAAAGATGGGATTCGATCCAAAGATGGTGATGACATTCGAAACGCTCGCGGAACTCCGGGAACTTGAGTAATAATATCCCATCGAAATGTCAAAGTGTACGACGCACGTATACGCTCTCATTAATGCATTCCGATGGATTGGCGGAGTGACTCGGATCACGGAAGAGAATGCATCTGTGTGGGGGTGACGGATTCTCCAACCCCCCCTTGCGTCGAACGGCACAATACGTGCTTTTTCATCCGAAGCGTACGAATTATCGGCGAAAGAGCACAATCGGAAGAATGGGCTCCTTCGATAAATAGCTGACGAATAGCATTTTCCCCCAGCGTATTGATCCGTCATCTTGCGGCGAGGCTCCTATAATGGCCAGCGGAATGGGGTGGAGGGGTGCACCGTGTGTGTGTGCGAGAAGACTTATTTTCAAGAGATGAGCTATGTAGACATCGTTATTACGCGATTAACTTTCGTTCGCAGACGAATCAATGCAGCGGCCGGATGTTTTGCCAATGCCAACTGCAGCTGTTTTTCTAAGCCAAGACCGCGGTGACCGCCAGCGTGCTTTGCGCTTCGGCGAGTCCTGCGGAAATGGCCTTTCGAAGGCCGTAACGCCTTCGGAGGAACTCAATGGCCCTTATGAAAAAGCTGTTTCGAATTGGCTCGTAAAAGTTTTTGTGAGAAGCTCATCCGTGTTCATAGACATGGATCTTCCGTCTCGTCTTCACCTTAACAATATCACGTAGGTAGTTTTGGACTCGTGTTTAACCAAATTGTTTTTTTTTTCTGAAGTTTTGAGAAATACAGAATGTTTCGTATATGGAGCTTTCTACGTCTATCGGAATTTTTTTTTTCCTGGAACAAATTTATGGAATAGAAGGGGTTCAGAAGTCAGGGAGGTTAAAGCAATGTTCACTAAGTTGTTTTCTTTTCTAAAAAAATCCCCCCTTTTAATGTGTATATCTAATGAGATTATTATTGTTATTATTTTAATTGAACTAATAGATATATATCTCAGCAGATTACTAATATCGAATAGACCGACGTTAGATATATAATCCCAAAAAAATAAAGTTTCTCGTTAATCGCCAACAAATATTTGTTGGCGATTAACGAGAAACAATATCCTCGTTAATTTTTAAGAGTGTGAAAAGGTCCTTACCACACCCCTCCACCTCCACCCCTCGTTATGCCACCATTAATTGGTGTAAACCACGAAATTTTTCAGCGTTAGATGGCAAACCATACGTACACCCAAGCTCGTATGGTTTGCCATCTTACAGGGGCAATGCACAGTATACTCGTACAGTATTTGAACATTTTTCTTATCATAAATTAGAGGTCACGAGTTCGAACTTCAATATATGTTATTTTGTAAATATTCGAAATATGTTGTTAGAGTGAGATTGAAAACTATATTATTCTGCAGTAGATGTAAACGAAATGTATAAACGTGACGTCGATGTTTTCTTTATTTAGGCACGCCGTTAGCTATAACATAAGCTATAACAGTTCGCTTTATTTCCGGAGCCGAACTGAATAAACACACGTAATCCTCCCAATGAAGAGAGAGGACAGCTAATCGGAATTTAATCTCAGATTGAAACATCGTTAATGCTGGGCGTGCACTTATGCGATAATCGAGGTGACTGCTTCAATTTGTTGTAATTAAACGATCTGTCATCTCCCCCTAGATTCTGTCCAAAGATTCGGTGACTGTGGCTGTAGACGCGGTGGTTTACTACCGCGTGAGCAACGCCACCATCTCCATCGCCAACGTGGAGGACTACGGGCACTCGACGCGGCTGCTGGCAGCCACCACCCTCAGGAACATCCTAGGCACCAGAAACCTCAGCGAAATGCTCATCGAGAGGGACAACATCAGCCACCTGGTCATGTCCATATTGGACGAAGCCACCGACCCCTGGGGGGTCAAAGTGGAAAGGGTGGAAATGTGAGTGCCAACTGAAATACCGGTGGTCATTTGGCAAACATGCAAGCCATTTAAACGAAAGACATGTTTATTGCAAACGAAACTTTTGATACCAAGAGAGCGTTGAAAGCGTTTACTTTTGGACAATTGCTTTCGGTGACAGCATGAATAATGTTGCACAGAATGCATTGATCCTCAGGGAGATGCGGTATTGTATGGCTACCGTGGACATCCAATAACTTTTCCCTGCATGTAGCTTTTATCGAACTACACCAAACTGCTTTTTTTATTACATTGTCGGTCAATTGGCCACTTTCCCGACGCTGATACACACTTTCTCGATTTCATCTTGCAGTAAAGACGTCCGGTTGCCTGTCCAGTTGCAAAGAGCGATGGCCGCTGAAGCCGAAGCGTCCAGAGAAGCACGAGCGAAGGTGAGATGAGGCACATTTATTGGTCATAGGACCAATAAATCCTTTGCAATTTATTAAATAAAATGCACTTAATAAACTAGTTGTCATCACTCACATATATTTCACTGGCTCAATTTGGAGCTCTTTATTTTGAAGGAGTTTTCCACTCCATTTCATTGCAATTGTGGTCAAAGTGGGGCGTTGTTTCAACACGTGGCGATTATTTCATTAGATAAGATAAAAATTTACCAGTGCTCGTTTCGATAATTTGATGACTTTTTAAAGTCAGAAATTGTGGTACTGAAAAGCGGCATTGAAATTTTGATTGCTGAAGGGTTTTCTTTGGAAGTGCATTCCATCGCTGAATGCAGATACATATGAGCTCCATCAAGGAGTCTATTATGGAGGAAACAAATCGCTAGACAGTTGGCAGATGGTGTCTTGATCTCACGACTTAATGTTTTTTTCCCCCATCTTCAGGTGATTGCGGCGGAGGGCGAACAGCTTGCGTCCAGAGCGCTGAAGGAGGCAGCGGACGTGATAACGGAATCGCCGGCTGCTCTGCAACTGCGTTACCTGCAGACACTGAGCTCCATATCGGCAGAGAAAAACTCCACCATCATCTTTCCCATCCCTATCGACTTCCTCACCCACTTTTTGCCTCCGCACGTTAAGGCCAACGCAGCCGCAGCCGCCGCCGCCAAAAACTTGTAGACGCTAAAAGCGTTTGTAAAGCGGCTTTGTACATTTCGCACCAGCTTTTTTGCCCCCAGCAGCAGCAGCAGCGTTAATCAGGTTTTCTTCACGTTTTCTTTAAACGTTTTTTTCTAGCTAATTACGACTTTGCATTCGATCCTATTGTGCTTTTCTCCTATTCGTCTAATTACTTTTTTTCCTAGCACCCAATTTATTCTCATTCGAAAGGTTATTGAAGCGACAAAACTTCGTTATTGCAGATTGATGGCGAAACTTCGTTATATCAGCAAAGAAGGGAAACTTCGTTATACGAGAATTATAGCGAATCTTTATCAGAATCATCAACTAGAATTATATCAAAATGACACGTTTAAGCTTGATTATAAGTGAAACGTCAAGAATAGTAAACCTTTATTATACATGGTGCAACTTCGTTACATTAGAAATATCGCGAGTTATACAAAATACATGGCCAAAATATACATGCAGCTTAATGTGAAAATTCGTCATATCATAACCATAGCCTTTATGTAACAAATATAGGAAACTTTTTGTTATGATGCATGCATAGTACGTTACATGTGCACAGGTTATAGCAAAACCATGTAATGCCACTTATGCAAGAATTGGTATGAAATTTTGTTATATCAGATGTATAGTAAAACGGCTTCCAAACTCCATTATATCGAAAATATATGCAGATTGTGTTAGACTCTTATCAGATTTGCGTCGTCTCCAAACACACTGAACTTTCTTTATAGCAGGGTTATGGCACAAAAAAATGTCATAAATAAAGTATAATTTTAATATCTCAAACGCTTTTGATGGTTAGCAACCGATTCTCGCTGCACACCACTCGCAGGCAAACCAGGCAGCTTTCTAAAAGCATGAGCTTGCCATATGCATATGAGTACTAATGCGTCTCATCTCGCAGAGCGCCATATATCGACGAACCTGAATACGTCGCTTTGAAAAGTACGGACGTGTGACTAATTCATGAGACTCCAAACTGCTCACCATCGACACTCCTGCTGCCTACATTCCACCTTTGGGGATTCCAATGCCTCATCGATACGCAGGATCTCATTAGCGAAGAACTTACTCTGGCAAATGCCCAAAAACCAAAGAGGAAATCCAAGAGACTCGACAAAGCTGTAAGCCCCTCTCGTTAGCAATTTCCAGTTGCACTTTTGCGTGTGGAATAGGGCACTGCAGATTGCATTAATCTCTGCTTGTATGACTACAACCGGTTATTGCAGAATCTCAAAAGACCGAAGGACTATTTCACTACCGAAACTAGGTTATTCGTTAAATTTCTTACACATATATATTACGAAATGAGATTGCTTAATTTTATAGAATCTCGGAATATCATTGCGAAAATTTAATATCGACTTCTCACTATATCTGATATAACGAAATTTCACCGGTTGATGTAGCGAAATTTACAGCTGCGTTTTAAAGAATACGACAAGGATTATCGTGAAACATCCTTATGCTAATAAATGAGTGCTTTAGTATATACACCTCATAACAATGAATCGCTATGTGAAGTTCGATTAAGATGCAAGCCACCATTTCCCTGTCTATGTTTAGTATAACGTAATTACGTCATGCTAACCTGTCGCTGAACAATTACTGGCTTGAATTTTAATGGCTGGTTAATTTAATCAACCCGTGCGCCATATTCAAATACGGAGCCTCATGAATTCATTAAAGTTGCGCGAACGAAAACACCCAATCGGAGAGTGAAAGAGAAATAAATGCAAACGCCGCAGAAATTGTAATATTGGTTCGGCTCAGCAATTTACGAAATGGTATTAGCTCACCCATCAGAGTTCGCCCCGGGGGAGAATCGAACCCTAGTTAAATTAAGCGAAGAATTGCAAATCCCCGAATTAGAATTTCAAATTGGCTAGAAATTCAGAAGAAAAGATTCCTATATTAGATTGGGATGGGGATTTGTACGCGAGATTTCTATACCATTCACGGTTGCGAATGTTCATTACAGAAAAACGCAAATCTTATAGAATACTGTAGAGTCGAAGTGAACCATCAAGCTACAAGAGACAAAACAAAGTTAAAAATTCCGCAAAAAAATCACCTGAACTATGTTCTGATGTTGTACCAGAATTTCTTAACTAAATTTCTTTATGTACTGGATGTCGAGTTATTCCATTAGATATGTACCTGATACAAAAATTGTAAAAGAAGGTTCTATCCGATATTTAGGCGTGAAATATTGGGATAGCAAAGATTCGTTATATATCTGAATTACAGAAATAGCAGAGTTACATTTGATTAACCAAAATGTCCTCATACGTGCAATAATGGTATAGGAAATACAAAATTAGCGTTTTAATCGACCAACCCATGAAAGAAAAATCGTTCCAACAATATCTTAAATGCACTCTCAAACAATCAATTTCACCAGACGGTTAATTGACATCATTCCATCTACTACATCCATGACAGTCATAACAAGATAGAGCTTATCTCTCACAGCAACAAAATCAGTAGTTATCATACGCCATTAACTGATAACTATTACAGCACTGTTTTCGTGCACATTCCTGGAATGAAGGCAGTGAAAACATGTTTTGGAAAACGTTCAAAATTATTTATGTACTATAATAGGGTTCCCACACTTTTTTTAAAAATGAAATTCCCTAACATTCCAGATTTTTTCAGAACATTTTTGAGTTTTTCCATAACTATGAAAAATTAAAACTTCATTTTTACTTTGAAAACGTGCAAATTAAATATTATAACCTACGAGTAATTAGTTTATTTAATGTTTTCCAATCATGGCTTAACAAGTTTATGACAAATTATACTGTCAGCATAGTCCTGGTCAGAAATATGCCAGGACCAATTTGAAAAGCTCCCTGACTTTCCAGGTCCCTTCGACGGCTTTCTCAAATTCCCTGCCATTCCAGGATTTTCCAGGTTGTGGGAACCTTGTATGAACAAGTTGTTCAGAAAGATTAAGTTGCCTTTCCGCAGAAATTTCATTTGGAGAAAAAAATCGGATATAAAGAAATGATAGATTGGGTAGACAAAAACCGCACTAAATCCCAACAAAAATGTGACTACTTAAGGAATATTTAAAACTTAATAGCGAAGTCCCTTATACATGTATGTTTAGGATATATACGCAGTTTAGAAATCATGCATGCAGGGGTCTTTGGTAAGAACTTGTGATCCATAAGTAAGCGGATGCGTGCGGTAAATTTCCCATAAAAGATGCATGTCGGGGTAATCTTTATAGTCGTATACACCGTGTCCATTCATCCACAAAGTGACCACCTGGAGCATTCCCATGTTCCTTCTCACAACGCACCCATTTTGCACTGCTCCTTCACTCTCTTCGCATTTTTATCTCAATTGCTGCTACGTGTCTTACGAGGTGTCGTGTTTTTGACTCTCAAGTGATCGTATTATAAACACGACTCCTATGATATATTCTGTACTCTGCATTTTTTATGCATTTCATAACTGATATGTAATCGATAATAATAGCTCATGATATTCAAGTATGGCAACTGGCTGTCAAATCCGCCAATACATGCAGGGACTTAAACTACGGGCGAAACCGGTTATAACGAAATTTCATTATATCTGCGAATGGGTTAAAATATAGTCCTTAACAAATGCGACTTGTTTTTTTTTATATTTTCTTTTATGAGATAAAGCGAAATAAGGGATGCAAAACAAAATTTGGAATATTGTGCAATGGTCCCTTAAGATTCGTTATATGCGGTTTCGACGTCTAGGCCTCAAGGTGAACTTACTGCAGCTATTTTATGTAGAAAATCAATTCAGGAATTCGGCAAATCTGCTTGCATTTTTTTTTATTATTCCACCTTTCACCTCACCTTTTAAAAGCGTTTTATTGTTATTATTACGGTGTTTTTTCCCTCAGAATATCATTTACACGTGTTTTCCAGTTGCCATTAACCACTAATCAGCACGACGCAAATTCTGCTCAATGCTCGTCGGTTACCAGAGCCCAACTGCATGCCCAACCGGTGAACCTTTAAAATTGGCATCCGCTAAGATGAGCATAAAGCCACTATCAGAATTTCCAAATAATTTAAACCCTTCTAATTCATTAAAAATATGAAAGTCATTCAAATTGAAGTGCCGTTCGATTTCCATTTGATTTTAAACCAACTCTCCAGTTCATGAACCTATAGCTGACAAAGTAATTTTTGAAAAAAATCCAACAATTTTGGCAAAAACCAACAAACAAAAAACGTTTAGGTTTTACTCAAATTATGTTATCAACTTGCACTCGGCAACAGTTCAAGTCATGTTATTAGTTTTGTACGAATTGATTCAGCAATAGTTTTCATGTAGAAATAGTGTAAACTTAAACACCATCGTGGGCTCTTTTATGTTTGAAGTGTTCGTAAACTGAACGCGTTCAACAGCCATCTTTCAAAATCCCTGTTTCGTAATATAAAAAAATTGCAATGGCATATGGAATGCATTTGGGCGCTGGAATCTTGAAATGTGAGCAACATTGTAGTTTTAGGTTCCATTGTATTTTACTGTAGGATAGGATGTTGAAAATAATGCATCACTGATTGTGCTGGAATTTTGCAATCAAGTCTATTCCGAGGCATTTGCCGCCCAATCACCTCCACTTCCACCTTCTAAACCTGACCGTTCCAACTCCAATATTTTGTCCGGGAGACATTTTCTTAACTTTTCATATCATGTTTCTATACGATTTTAATGTACACACGTGATCAATCATAGTGACTCCATGATTGCTCAAAACTGTTTGCAAGAAAACCACACGATGATAAATAAAACTATCACAGGCATTCGGATGTCGTTGCGTATTTTTGCCACCAGGGGCGCCTCTTGAGGTAGTCTGTCTTTACCCGGGTGTTATCGCATTTAAATATACATTTATTTTTAATGAAAATAAGTGGGTTAATTTAATCCCCACATGTAGACTTTAACGACGAATTTATTTTTGTCCGAATGATAACTGATAATAAAATATATGCAGGCATTTATCTGTTTATCTGACTCTAAAGAGATTATTAATGTGGTGTGAGGCGAATCTTAATCTTTGCTCCAGTGCATGATACGTAAAATCAAGTGATAAATTAAAGATACAGATATACTTGGACTATTTTGATTATTAAATTAAATTCACTCATGAGTTTGTTTCGAAAGTGTTTGTGTGCCTTCGATCTGTTTCAAGACTTAGGATTTCACTAAATTTGATTTGGAGCAGATACAAACAATGTCGCAGCATCAACTCCGCATGGCCTCAGACGTGATCAACATTCCGGAAGCAATTGAAGTCGCTGAACATCTTCCCGCAATATCGAACCTTTCTAAATCCAGTGAGGATGCTGAACAAGTTCCTGTAATTCCTAACCTTTCTAGAGCTGTTGAAAACCTTTCCGATATTCCTAACAATCCCAACCTCACACATGCCCTAAAAATCCTTCCTGGAGACCACGGCGGTCACAGCGACGCCATCAACACTGCGATATTGCCAAATGTCTCAGGAAAGCTGAAAAACATTCCCAAACTCGGTTCAGAAATCCCCGGAAATCTTGGCGAATCAGTTAACGTAAATCTGGAAATCTCAAAAAATGAGGCAGATGCTTCCAAAGCTTCCAAAATAAGCAAAGTTTTGAGTGGGCTTCCCAGTCGACTGAAAGCACTGCCCAGCATAAATCCCTTCAAAAAGAAAGGTTTCGCCGTGGATCCGAGCAAGGATACTTCGGATCCTGATTCAGGAGTTTTCCCCACCGGATTATCCTCCACGTATGACACGAGCGAAGATCCGGATGGGACTCACTCGAATGACCCCGGAGAGGTTGGTAGAGATGATGATGACGAAGAAGCGTTTTTACTGAATGGTAAACAAAATGATTAAATTTGCCAGGAGGAACTCACAAAAGTATACTTTAAAATCCTTTAAGGACGATTTTAGGAAAACAAACTTGGGATTACTCCTTTACGAGCAATCCTCAAATTTGAGCAATTATTTATAAAAATCGTTTTTCTTTCTAATAGTTTCTAGATATGAAATAAAAGAAAGCCTTCGGTCTGTTAAGCTAAATAGTTTCATATAAATTATATTCTAAACAGGGAATATTCCCAAAAAATGTCAGAAAATTGGAAATTTCAAGACGGTGGTTTTGAGGTATTTTTCCCCTGTATTTGACCCCTGAAATTGACCACCTGATAGAAGCCGTGGCGCCATCCAGCGACATCGATAACTCCATAAATTTAATTGCCCTACAGTTCGACGTAGATGTAGTGTATTATAGAGTGCAATGCATGCACATTGTGTTAGTATAGCGGTTTCTAGGGTGAGCATCGATCCGCCTCATAGCATATAAGCTAAAATCCAATCTAAACACAAAATTCCCCCAAAATTTCGTTACAGATCCAGGTGAAAAGCGTGGAATTTGGGAAGTTTTGTTGATTGGAATTTGCGTCTTCGTAATCATTATCACCTTTCCCGTCACGCTGTGCATGTGCGTGAAAGTTGTCCGACAGTACGAAAGGGCCGTCATATTCCGATGCGGCCGAGTGGTGGATAACGGCAAGCCCAAAGGTCCAGGTGAGATGTTTCATGAATATAAATTGAAATAAATGAAATATACCTCTAAGAGGTATTTAAATTAGCTGAAAAGGTAATATTAACTAACTACACCTTCTTATCCCCGTGTTATCAATAAATATTACCAAAATATTGCCTTTTGGGACTTCGTGGGCCCATCATCGTTAAGTCTATTATTATACAAAGTGTATTATTAAATTAACACAGGTTTCGTAAATATAAATGCGAATTGTAGAATATTGTGTAGATACATTGCATGTAATTTTTTAATTAGCGGTTAATGCTGTTTTAATTCAACATATTTTGCAGCATATTTTTTAAAAATTACTTGCGATGACTTACATGCGTTTATACATGTATTAATACCGAGTCTTACAGGAATCATTTTCTTCATCCCCTGTCTGGACGAAGTGAAAACCCTAGACTTGCGCGTGAACACGTTGGTTATAAATCCACAAGAGGTAAGGGCACGTGGACAAAAGTCCACAGTCGTTGTCACATCGTGAGAATGTGTCGTGTCAATTATTTCTTCCCGTGCTCACTTCAGATTCTGACCAACGATTCGGTGACGGTGACCATAAACACGGTGATCTATTACCGCATCAAGGATGTTCCTAAGGCCGTTTTACACGTCAACAAGATCCAAGAATCGGCCAGCAATTTGGCATGCACCGCCTTCAGGAACGCTCTGGGAATCAGGAACATGAGGGACATCTTGCTCGACCTAGAGGACATCAGCAGGCTCGTGCTCAACAAGTTGAACGAGGCTGCCGTCGCCTGGGGAGTCATCATTACACGGGTTGAAATGTAAGTATACTAGTCCGAAGTGTTGACATTTTCAAAAATGTCGATTTTGATTAACTATTTTCAAGAGCGAATGAAACAAATAAATTGATGGAAATACTGCAATGTGGAATTTCGTGATCTATTCAATGATTAAGACAAAATTTTCAAATTCAGTATGTTCTGTTTTATTTTCTCATTGGGGTGACCCTCTCGAGGGGTAACATTTGGTCAATTACACAATCGACTGCCAAATTTTCATTTGCAAAATTTCCTGTAAAAAAATGAACGAAAATTTCCTAAATTCCCTTAAAATAACCCTCACGATGGATGTAGACTACTGGGACCACTATTGGTCCTATTTTTTGCATGCGATTAGACGATGGAATATGGCCTACCTGGCAATTCTTATGATTTAGTTCAAATTCAATTTAACAATGATGACTAAGTCGCTGCTGAAGTAGGAGCATTCTCCTGAAACTGGGTACGACCCACTACCATATGGCATTTATTTGCTGACTGTAGGGTACTGAGTTGAATTGAATTGGTATAATCATAACTACTTTCATTTATTTTATGTAGAAAAGATGTGAAACTACCATCCCAAATGCAGCGAGCGATGGCGTCGGAAGGTGAAGCAAGAACCGAAGCTAGAGCAAAGGTAAGAAGACGAGAACAATCCGGAACATGTTGACAATTTAGTGGAAGACTCTTTGATATACGTACACATCAATTTAACCAATTACATGTCATTCAAAATTAAACCAGTAAGGAAAGACTGTCTTGATAAATTTGATTAATACGACCTCTTGACTATATGACGAAGATCACGTCTTTGCAAAATGTGAGAAATATGCTTATCTTTGTTCATCTCTATTTTTGCAGAAAGTAGCTGCAGAAGGAGAGCTTCAATCATCCAAAGTTTTGAAGGAAGCCGCAGACGTCATGCAAACATCGCCAATAGCGCTTCAGTTACGTTATTTGCAGACTCTACGTACGGTGGCGTCCGAGAACAGCTCCACCATTGTCTTCCCCATCCCAATCGACCTCCTGACCCCTTTTGTCAATGCCATTTCGCCCAAATATTGAAAACCATCATGATGATTCGGTCAAACTCCTTTGTAGCATTGGTATGATATAGAACACAGACAATGCTAAGGGTTATTACATGGAGCGCTGTTGATTGCATCTCAGTAACGACACATAAGTCGTTAGATGGTGTTGCGAGTCTTTTAGAAATGTGTGTTCTGCGTGAGCGAAAAATGATGATAGATGACTTGTGTTATCATGCAACCATAAAAATATTGTTAGTAATTTCCACATACAACAAATAATGAAATATTGAAATTTCAAAACATATTTCTACTGAAGAAAACGCATATGTATATACTGTGAATACTATAAATTAATAATAAAAAAAGAAAATATGGATTGGAAAGAAAAATAATACAACGAACGTTATCACCTATAAAACCGGAGCCAAAAAAAATTGCATGTATTAATCTATGAAATACCTGAAGCAAAACAAATTTTGAAATAATAGTTAAAGCTTTCACCGAAATAGGACATTGTTTAAATCGCTTTCCCCATACTATTGTAGGAAAAATAAATATTTCAGATTGTTAAAACGATAGTGCATAAACAGGATGTTTATCATTTTAGGGGGTAATGACTTTGCAATGTGTATTGTTTAAAATTTCACGAACCGATTGCAAACTTTTGGCGCCACGTAAAATAGCTGTCGCCAAAGCTAGTCGCCAGATAGCGCTAATGAAAGCATGTAACCGATTCGTGATCCGGATATAACTTAATACCCCATGATTAGCATTTCCAGGCAATATAAGTCGAGTACGTGGAAAACGATGTCACGCCTCATATGTGCTATTCATATTCAGCTAGGCACACGCCCGTGACGTCACATCAGCAAATAATCCTTGTGATGAGGATAACTTGTTTCTTAATGGATAACCGAAGCGGCATTACGAAATCTTTTTAACAGCAATCATAAGGTGTAAATTGCCTTGCCCAACGTTGTTCCCGTGAAAGTGATTTAACATTGATATATAGCACATCAACAGCTTAACAACGCCTCAATATCTCACTTGTTTGAAAGCTATACGACCCCATGTCTATCAGACATCATGATTCGGACGACCACATGGTCAACATGCCAAAGGACACCGTGGGACGTAAGTGGGCAATTTTTTCCATTTCTTTAACTTTATTTAACAAATACTAACTTTGCGAAATTTGTTTCCCTGCCCCTTTGGGTCTCACAGAGGTGACTTTAAAATAAATTCAAAAATCTCACTTTATTTAAAAAACGAACAAGAACAAAAAATGGATAACAAACAACTTTTTTAAATTTACTTGAGAAAGTTTTCTTGCTCTTAAAAAGGATTTTTATCCGTGAAAACTTGGCTGACCTCGTTTAGAATGAATCGTCCGCCAGGGAACATTTATATATTATTTTTGGGGAAAAAACAATCAAAGTTGGCAAGAATCCACACTGAAAACTCAAAATGTGTATTTATGCACATCAACGTGTAATTTTCGATAAAATACACAACAATTTGTGTTAA
>JAQGAE010001628.1:0-21840 GCA_034696685.1 Julus scandinavius
GACTTAAACACAGCGTGAATGAATTTTGTCATTTGGACATCATTTTCAATTAAGTTTATTCGCACATTTTTAATTAAACATGTTCGAGTCATGTTGGATGCTAATTTAATCAATAATTAAAATGTGAAGATTCTTTTCATTGAAAGCAACCATTGTGGAGATTATACGAGAAATGATAAAATTATAAATATTTATGATTTTTAAATTTACTTATTATTTCAGATGGCATCCAATTTATTGTTATATGGCATTTCCGCAGGATTTTAGTTTAGGATGCTTGGCTGAACAGCTGTCAAGAAAAAATTTAAGTGAATTTCTTCCTCCTTGGAAATTGTAAGTTAATTAAAATTGTTAATTATCGTCTTTTCAGAAACGTTTGAATAGATTGTTGAAAATGGCAAACGGATTTTACATTTAGGTTTCCTGAAGAATGGCATGAGCAAATTGGTGAACTTCATGGAATCATAAATATCGAAAACTTGAGCGAAATCGAGATGTTCATTCGGGGTTTAAAAATCCGAAAACATGGTAAATCACATTTTGACAGAAAACATATGCTCAAGTGTGAAGTTTGTTTATATTTCTTTTAAATCACCATAACATTGCGAAGGTCATTATAGCAGATTCGTAATTTATGGGTCCGTAATAGCGAAGAGTCCATTCTAAATTTCATGCTTTCTGTTTTTAAGGTGTAAACTGTTGGGAAAATATCATAAATAAAATTTCCATACAAGGCTATTTGCAGGTAAGAAATTTAGAATAATACTTGAAATTCTATGGCAAATGTGAAGATTCCTGGTTTTTGCAAATAGTGATTTGTACCTATTTCAAATCGTAACTTTTTTAATTAAAACTATTTCCAGAATGGCACTGCGTTTCACATATTTGTAGAGAATACAAAAGAAGGAGTTGAAAAGTAGGTATTCTAACTTTATATCCTTAATTTATCGCTACTTTCTAGTCACACGCTTTCCAAAAATATACTTACGAAACTTTAATAAGCAAGAAAATATGATGTTTGTATCACAAAATATATCATTGTGCTTCTAATGCTAGGATTAATTAATATTTAGGAGGATTATATTTTTAATTATTGTACAAAACAGTTAAAGCTTCTTGTTTCTGCCATTGCAATATGTAACGATTTTGCATATTTTAGTTTATTCGTGCATGCACATGTAGGAATGATACATTTTATGTTTATAATAAGTATTAATATTATAAGTTTGCTTTAGTTTTGATTTTATTTTCAATGTATAATTCTAGCTTTGTGTATGGCTATGTTTGCCCACCGTGCATGATGTTTGTTGAACATATCAGCAAATGCGACTTCAATTTTGAAATGTTATACAGTATTAGACAAGAGTTGAACGACCTCAACATTCACTTTACAGCAGGTAACATTAGTATTACCTCAGTATGATATCACATATGTCATTGTTTAGTTCATGCTTTTACAAAATTTTTAAATATTTAAAATATTGTAATAATTGCTGATGTTTAAAATTGAATGAAAAAATTCTTTCAAGCTTCAATACTTTCTTTAAATTCTTTACGTTTGTTTGTCCCTAATGTGAAATCATGATGCTATTGTTGATATCACATATAAATGTCCAGAAATTACGTAGTATTTGAATTAAGACTGCCAATATCTGAATGCTAACTTAATTATTTTGACAGGTAAACGAAAGTACGACTTGCATATAAAAGGCAAAGATCTTGGATTTTTGACTTATTCTGGGAAGGACTGGAACTGCCAATCATTTGTTAAGCAGCTATCAGTTATGTTAAATGGAAAACCTGGTCAAGGAGTTTTTGAGTGTGTCTATCAAAGCAGCCAATCACGTCCATCTGCTGTCAAGGAATCCATGGTTGCCTTAAAGGAAATGGCATGTAAGTTTCAATTGTGTTTGAAGTAGTTATTGCATAAATCCTATATGCTATTATTTTTTTAAGTTTACAAAAAGGGTTTTGTTTTTGTAGATATTGGAATGTCTGACAACTTAGTGGTATCATATCAAGATGAGGAATGTAAATGCAGTAGAATTGTAGGAGGCAAAGGTGCATCCCTCGCTTTGATGGCGGGCATGTCTGGCGACATACAGAAATTGGTAAGCAAACTTTTAAAATTTATTCTAAAAAAAGTATTTATCAAAGACGACAAAAAATGAATTTTTGGAAGGGGAATTAAGAGACTAGCTGTAGAATTTGTATACATTATTTTCAACTTAGTAAAAATCCATAAAATATAATCGAGGTTTAATTTAAAGTTTGTAGTACCAGACGGAGTTTGTGTCACCAACACTGCATTCATGCAACACATAAGTGATCAATCTCATTTACGTGATGCCATCCATAATATCGAAAAGTTAGCATGGTAAGTAAGCGAACTGCCATGTTACCAATTTTTGTAACAACAATAAAAATCCACCCAATAAAATCCTTGTCAATGAAAATCATTCCAGGAAAGTAAACGTCGGTAATTTGCAGTCTGAATGTGACAGGTATACACAAAACAGCCACAGTTTTTACTCGGTGTTTTTGGTCCAACCAAGATCAGTTATTTTAATTCAATTGCATTTTAGTTTGGTTAGTTTGATGGCAACAACGGCATTGCCCACCTCTTTAATGGATGTGCTGAAGAGAAAACTTAGTGATGTGTTTGGTGCAGATTATGAAGGCATTAGGTTTGCTGTACGTTCATCTGCAATAGGTTCGTAATAATTTAAAAAATAGCTACACAAATTAAATATATAGGCAAACATTCATTTGTGTGAATTTAAAATAAAAAACGACGATCATTTAGGTGAAGATGGAGATGAAATGTCAGCAGCTGGCCAAAATGAAACCTTTCTTGGAATTGATAAATTAGATGAAGTTAGTAAATGGAAGTTTTTCGTAACTTTTCTTAATCTCATTTATCAGAAAAAATACTCAAAAGTTTAAATTAAATTACTTAAAAGTATTTTAATAATTTCAGATATGCATCGCTATTCAGAAGTGCTGGGCATCACAGTTCTCGTTTCGGTCCATTGAATATAAAAGGTAATCATCAAGAATGTTTGTAGCGATTTTGTTCAAGTCTCGATACACAATAAACTGCAAAACCTTAAAGAAACTTCTCAGTAGCTCATAACGAAAAGTCACATTATATTCATTTGAAAAATATTTGTGTTACACTTGTTTCCAGAAAATTGTTAAAATATCGATAGTTATTTCCAACTTTTTTCAAACTATTACATGAATATTTTCACAAATTTCAACTTATGATCCAATAGGCAAAATGGCCAAACATTTTCTGAAGGGATGGGAGTGGTCATCCAAAAAATGGTATCTGCGGATGCATCAGGAGTTTTATTTACCAAAGATCCGTTGACTGGAAGAATGTCGATTGCATCAAATTATGGCTTAGGAGAGGTGCATTCATATTATTTGTAAAAAATGTATGCAATTTGGAAGGCTTTACAAATTTGCATTAATATTTCTTATTATTACTTTTTTTAATATGACAGAGTGTAGTGTCCGCAGCAGTTGATCCAGATATGATAAATTTGCAAAGATCATGGGATAATAAGCTGAAAATAGCAGAAAAAACTATTGGAAACAAGACAATCATGATAACCATGCATGGTAAAAGTCAAGGCGTCATTTAACCAACATAACTGTTTATCAGTTTCAATAAATGATTAGTTTTCAGATAAATTTGGAACGACTGAAAGTCAAGTTAAAGAAAACGATGCCATGCAATGCTCAATATCCGACGATCTGGCAATTAAACTTGGAGAAATTGGTATATTTCTTGAAAATGCTTTTGGAAAACCACGGGATATTGAATGGGCCGTCAAGGATAATAAGATTTATATCTTGCAGGTATTGCATTATAATAAAAGTTATTATATCATTTTTATAAATCACAAGGGAAGTTGTGTCAAAAACGTGCTCGAGACTAAATACCTTATTTTGTGATTGACAGTCACGCCCAATTATAATGGATGGTTTAATGACGGATTTTGAAATAATTCACGAATTTGACACTGCTATGAGGTCAGATTCTGAACATTACACCACGGCTAATGTTGGGTAGGTAAAACAAATTCTAACAGGTTTTTCATTAAACCTTTGCTGTAATAAAATATTATTTTCAATAGTTTTAGTAAATCCATATTTTTCATATGGCCTTTTATGTTTGATTTTTTGGATTATTTTGCATATGATATCTTGAAATTTACAGTGAAGTAATGCCTGGAGCTCAATCACCATTAACGTGGACACCATTGCGAAGTCAAGTCCCATTTATGCAAGTAAGTTCACGTCTAGTTTTAAAATGATTTTTTTAAAATCGGAAATGTAATTCGCATTTGTCATCACGACCAATATGTGTAATTTGTGTTACCTTTTCAGAGCTATTTTTCATGGAGAATACTCGTGTATAGATTTGATCCAACAGTTCCCGAAATGTTTGGCAACTTTTATGGTCATGTCATATCAGAACGTTTGCAGGTTCGTGTATTGCAATTTAAAACGCAGGCCGTTTTAAATGTGTGTAAAGATGATCAATATTACTTGAAATTTTTGAAAATGTATTGTTTTTTTATAGTTGAAGACTTTATCACTTTCTGAAGAAAAGAGTTCCGTAAGCAAAGCTATGGAAGTCGCATTTTTCGGAAGAGTTCTTGATGATGACAGGGCGACAAAAATGGCTTTGGAAAGATACGAAATTAAACCTCCACAATCATTTAAAAGGAAAATGGGACTAATATTCTTGAAGGTATTAACTTTGAATTTTTACAAAGCTGTTATCGCATCCATGAACAGGTAACATGTCAGACGGTCTTTTTTCTATTTTGTTGTAGGCAATGTTTGGCGCACATAGTCAACTAAAGAAAACCACAAAGAAGTTTAAAAATGAGCGTGATCCAACACTGGGGTGTACTTCAGTCAGACAGGCTTACATCAATATTTCCAAGAAATTATCCGACATAACTGAAGTAAGTTGATATGTTAAACGAAAAAGTATGAGATATGCAATGCGTAGTAATTAAATTTGACATTGCAGGTGATGTATATCCATGGTTTAGTTTCCATGGCATCTTCCGTTTGGAATTTGTTGACTTTAAATTTGCTTTCTAAAGGCACTGGAGGTAAGATCCTAAATTTCTTACATTTTCAAGAATTTAGACGGCGATAAGGTTTGTCATGGATGTAAAGCTTTTTTTCGCTAATTGTGCAGAATTCACATCGGTACAATACGCAGATTTTGCCCTCCTTGTGGGTAGTTGTAATGGTGCAGAGAGTGGAGATGTTCCGTTTAGTCTTCAGGTAAGCATGCAAGAAACAACATTCTGGACACTGCATTCTACGTTATTTCATTTTAAAAGCATTTATTTTTAGGAATTGGCTAACACTATTGCAAAGGAAATTAACCCTGAAAAGTTTCGTGAAATGCCTCCGAAGGTACGTGAAATTAATTCAATTAACATCACACCAGATGCATTGTGTTTATCACTGTTGGTGTAAGTTTGTACAATGTTGTTCAAACCTTTTTCTTACTCAGGACGCGTACTCGTGGCTGCAGGAAAACACTACAGAAGCAGGCAAACTTTTTAAAAACTTTTTGGAACGACATGGACATCGCGGTCTACAGGAGGTCAACATTGTTCCTGTTAATTTTTGATATAGTATAATCAATATCTTTAATGTCAAAGATTTCTAGCAATAGTTGTTTTAAACTAGCGATAATTTGAAGAAAATTAATGGTGTTATTTTTATTTACTATTTATGCAGAATTCAATAATTTCTTTGTTTTTAATGAACAGTTTGATTTAATTTGCACTTCTTGGGGAATGGATCCAACGGAGCTGATTAAGGTTTTGCAGGTAAATAAATTTAAATCTTATCTGCAGCATTGTTGCAATTTCAGCTTTAAAAATAATGAAAACCACATTTGTATGCAAAATTGAAAGTGTGAAAATAATAGTAAGAAGTCATATTCATTATTTTAACAACAAATTTAGTGCAAATTCACAACAAATTCTAATTTTTTTTAGAATATGTTAAAATATCCAATCAAAGATGATAAGCAGAAGGACGATGTGAATATTATTGATCAAATCAGCACTCCTCTAAGTCCAATTAAGAAGTAAAGTATATTTATTCTTTGTGTTTTTTGAAGTTTGATTCACGTATAAAAATAAATTATTATTTCAATTTCTTAGGCGTATGCTATCTTTTGTCATGAAGCGTTGCAGGGCAGGTGTTTGCTACAGAGAGCAGTCAAAGGTCAGACAAATTGATTTATTGCAAAATATTCATTTATTACAGCACAATTATTATTCCACATTATTGACAGAAATTCACGTTTTCATTCCAACTTTCAGTCCTCGGTCATTAAGTATTACGATATCTTACGATTGGGTTACCGCAGTTTGGCCCAATTAATGATGAAAGAAGGACTACTTCCTGACCCCAGCTTAATTTTCTTTTTCACCCATGAGGAAATTGATCAGCTAATTCGGACTAGGTCACCAAAAATCATTAGACGGTAAGTTTAAATAATATTTATAATCGACTAAAAATATGAATTGTCAGTCTGCAATTTGATTTCATGATTGCTCCGTATTGGATTGCATCAACAAAAATTCGGCTTATAATTTTAATTACTTCTCTATTTTAGAGTGAAACATAGAGCAAGACTTCATCCATACATGGAAAGGCTATCTTTTGAAGAAATGATAGAGGGTTATCCCATTCCAGTAAGTGCTGGCTCTATAAATGCTACTATAAGAAACATTAACGTAAATTATACATAAATCCACTGCAATTTCAAGTGATGTATATCATCAATTTAATTTTTTATATTTGGTTCTCAATAAAAGTTTTTTCAAATTATTATATAAACTGTATTTTATATTGAAATTTCAGATCGAAGAACAAGAACGTGTCTACACTGGAGAAACTGTCGAAGTTAAAGGTACGACACGTAAAACATAATTATTAAGAACATATAAGGTACTGCTAAAGGTTGAAATTATAATAAGTTTTCATTCTAGGTTATCCGGTGTCTCAAGGTAAAATTGAAGGTCCAGCTAGGGTGGTGACATCATTCCTAGAAGTGAATGCCATTCAAGTAAGTGTCTAGATGGAGGCATATACATAACGTGAATTTTGTAAAAAAAAATTCCTTACAGAAACTATGTTAAATATTCAATGGGAAAGCAAAAATTAAAATTTGGCATTGAAATTGCGTCTAAAACAATTTTATAAATTCCTGTGTTTAGCCGGGAGAAATTCTCATCACAGTCGGCACTGACATAGGATGGAGTCCATATTTTCCTATTTTAGCTGGTGTGGTGACGGAACTGGGAGGATTGATATCACATGGTAATCATGAAAACTTTGTCTTATTGCTATTTTTAAAAAAAAAATGTTTCAAAGTCTCAAACAGTGGATTATATAATAAACTTTAATATTTCAGGTGCTGTAGTTGCTAGGGAATTTGGATTACCATGTATTGTTGGAGCCCGAAACGCCACACGGATTTTTAAATCAGGTTTGTTTATTTTTAATCGGAGTTAAGCGAGTTTTAGTTAGCGATTTGAAAGCGACATTGATCGATATTTTAATTCATTTTAAGGGGATATTGTGCTGTTAAACGCTACTACGGGAGTTTTAACTAAGGTTGGATAATACTCTGATGTCTGTTACGATCATATAAGAGAAGTGCTGCGAAATTAAATACTCTTGCCTCCTATTGGAGGAAAGTGATACTATTCAAGGGAATTTAATAAGATGCTACATTCATGACAGCAACTGCCAGGCTTCTGTCAAAGTAGCAAATTTGTATCATCTCTGGATGTTACATGTTTTTGAATTTAGATTTTAAAGTAACATGACAATATGCATACATGAACATCACCAGACACTTAGTTTTACGCATGTTTATCATACGAATATATTTGCGTATTAAATCTTCTGGGACATTTCCAGTTTTTAGAAATAATCAGTTTTTAATTATTTAGATATTTTGATTTTTTCATACTTTAGGAATAATTTGAAAACATTCACCATGATCAGATCGTTCGTATTGCTTCTTTTGTTCTCAATTTTCTTTAGCTAAATCAGTTTAAAAATTGATAAAAGCCAACAAGAAAATCGGAAAAATACAAGTTGTACATATTGCTGCAGTTTTTATTGCATTTTAAGTTTCATCACAACATATTAAGTTCGAAATTAGTTGTCGTAGGGGAGATTGTTGATGAAATTGTTGAACATCTTCAAGGCCTGCGCTGGGCGATCTGTAGGCACCATGTGTCCAGAACCCTGAAAAATCATTTAACAATTTAGATGATTTTTTTGTGATGTTTTGCATTTAAAACTCGCAAACATTTAAAATGTTGTGCGTTGCCTTACCAAAACAGTCATGTAAGTGAGGTTGGCATAGTTTTTAACAAACCCTGCAGTCTGGTTTCCATAAGTCCATTTCCTGTATGGTTGCAAAAGCTAGAATTTTAAAATGAAATTTCAGAATAGTTTGTACTCATGACAAGTTTACATTTCTTGCAGTGATAAACCATGGCAGCTTGGCAGACCATGCAAAGTCACCATACTTTGGTATAAGCACTCCTAAACATAATATCAACTGTTTTATGATTTGTTCCTGTCATTTCGACTTCAACATCTAGGAAATGTAATATTGTACCTCCTGTCCTAAGCTTTCGGCAAACCATTCTCCTCCGAGGTAGTTGCACACGGTATCGATATCTCCGTGGTAGAGTAGTGCCCTAAGTCTCGGCAAAATGTACTGATATTGGGCGGTCTGAGAAGAATAGTTCTCGAAATATCTCAAAACGTCGCTAAAAGAATAAAACTTTCGTTATTTGAATGTTCGACAATGACGACTATTAGTGATGGATTATAGGGGAATGCTTACCTGCACATTGTCCACTGAAGAGCCGCATCAGCGACGTGGAGTGCTGCTCGCACCGCTGGTGAGTTCAGGTATGCGTCTTCATCGGTCTCATCTGAACACGGGGCGGAAGAACGCAAATTTGTCAGTCTTTCCATTCTCTATAAAAGTTAAATTGTGGTCATGATCACGTTTTTAATATACAACACTTTCCAAATTCAAATATCAACCTACGTCCATGTTCTTGGTCTGAGGCAAGGGACGGTTGATTCGAGCACGGTGTCGTCGGGCTCCGGATGGAGAGTCGCAGTAATCGTAAATTCCGTATGGATTTACTCCAGAAAGGTCGCTATTAATAAGGGCTTCTTCAACCTTTAATGGAAGAAAAAGCTTGTTTGAATCTTACATCGATTTCCTTATTTTAGGTACTCAAACAGACTCCAAAATTTCGCACATGTCTGCAGTTTAATTAGTTAATTGGGGCCATTGTACATGTACGGACCCAGTTTTTAAAATGACGCCTTCTAATTGGCTGGACCTACTGCAATGGGTTTTTTAGAAGTGCTGGAGAAAAATATGGTTTTAAGCAGTCTATATCTTGGCAGGCCTGTGCAAGCTGCATTTGTGCCGATTTCACAAAAGACACTCAACTTGTGGATCTTGGATGAGCTGCTTGAATCTAATGCGCATGTGCACCAAATTCAGATAGCCCAACTGCCCAAAGTGAAAAGTTCTTTTGAGTACCCCATTTTTAGACGTCCTGAGCCTTTCACACTTACGGCAAGATCACATTCCGTGCTAAAAGGATTGAAGAAATCGCAGGTGACGGGTGTTGTGGGGTGGCAACAATATGTCATCAGTCTGGTAGTGATACTAAACAATCAAAATGGCGGAAATTACAAAAAGTGATGACCACTAGCTTTTCAAAACACAAAGTCAACGTTTTGAAATCCATTTTTCAGTTTATCTTTTACACTTTTATTCTACAGATGTAAACCAAGAGTAAAATGTTCACACGGTCACACCATTCTTTAGATTTGTTACTCTAAAACAACAAGATTTTCTTGAATTTGTACTCCTAATGTTGATAATAGATTTCTCTTCCTACAACAATTAAATTTGTCACGAAATCAAGCATGTAACTTACGTGGAATCAAATAGTGCGTGAAAAGCATCAAATAGAATTTCAGAGTTGAAATTCATCATGTCATCGTGAATTCCGTTGCCAACTGCAATTCCCTGTTGAAAATACAATTGCAAATTATTTCAACTGGTTCTAGTGTTCTTTAGCCAAGTTAAATTGAGAAAAGGTTATACCTGTAAATTGAAGTCATTGGTGCCGTTGAGAATGAGGACGGTCAGTGTTGGAATGTAGACACCGGCATAACTTTCCCCAGTGAGAAACAATGGATTCGCAGCATATTCGGGGAATTTGGCGTAAAAACTCTGTAGGGCGAGGTAGTTGTCCGATGCAGTCTGGTCATCGCTGCTGGTGTAAGTCCCATCTTCAGAGTAGGAAAAGCCAACACCAGCTGGGGATTCCAAGAAGATGACGTTAGCAGCCTGGAAACCAGAAAAATGCATCAAAATAGCATCCTCTGAAAAGTTGCAGAATGCATTGGTGGAGCTCTGGTTCCCCCTATGTTTGAATATTGCGCCCCTATTAGGGACCCTCACAGGATGGTTCAAGATATAGAGATGGCCTTGCTTAGGGCAGCCAGATTTGTTAAGGGCAGTTACCAACATTCCGCGAATGTGACAGAAATGCTCCACTCTCTAAATTGGAACACGTTGAGGTCCACATGCGAAAAGTTATCTATGGGGTTATTCGAAGGTTTTAATCTTTCTCATAATTCAAATATTTCAACGCCGAAGGACCACTATCGGAGTAGACATAATCACTCAAATCCCTAACCTTGGCTTCGTGCCAAGATGGATGCTTATTATTGGTTCTTTTTTGCATGCGATTAGACTATGGAATGGCCTTTCTGGCAAAAGTCCAGATTTAGTACAAATTTAATCTAACAATGGCGTCTAAGTCGCTACTGACGTAGGAACATTCTCCTGAAATTGGGTACGACCTCCTATGCCATATGGCATTTATTTGCTGACTGTAGAGTACTGAGTTGAATCGAAGATTTTACCTGATTCCAACTGTATGGATTGTAGCTTAAAGTTTGTCCACCTTCATCTATGCGATAAGGTCCATTTTCGGTCAAGAATCCGTCCAAAGAACTACATCCTGGACCACCGTTGAACCAAAAAACAATGGGTGCTGTTGCAGGATCAACAGTTTCTGCTTCAACTAACCTGTGTAATAAATATATTAGAGTTTATCATAATTTAGCACCTGTTATTTGTGGTAATTTCATCTTTTTTGTGTGCAAAGTTTAGCCTATTGGTGACTTTTAAAAATCGTTTAGACAAATGCCGTATAGGACATCACATTTTGGGGTGGGAGATAGGGTCCTGAATATTTTAATGAAATATATTGTCCAGATAATTAGGATCATAAGTATTATGCATTTATATTACATTTCTAAAAAACATAAAAATTGCAGTTTTAATGCAAAAAAAAATCACATTTTTAATGCAAAAGTGCAATTCCTATTTTATATTTTGCCGATTCGGTTTAAAATGTGTACAATTTTTTGGATTTTGATGGGGGCAAGGAGAGGGGGTAAGAATCTTTCTCCAAGATGCCCACTTCTCATGTATACGACCTTAATTTAGACGAAATTTCAAAAAAAGTGATCTTACCAATAGAAAAGGTGCCTGCCTCCTGTAGTGTCCAAGTAGCCAGAGTATTGCTTGAATGGTGGTGGACTTGGCAATCCTGGCAAATCTATGATTTCATCTTCAGCTGGAGCTGCATTTATCACACATGTCGTTATGCACAACGACAGGAGAGTAAGAAGTAATTTCATCGCTATATGAAAATTTTAAAAAATGTAATTGCAACCAGTATATTATTTTGCAAAGTTTAATTTAAGAGTGCACAACGACAGGAGAGTAAGAAGTAATTTCATCTCTATATACAAATTTTAAAAAAATGTAATTGCAACCAGTATATTATTTTGCAAATTTTAATTTAAGAGTGCACAACGACAGAAGAGTAAGAAGTAATTTCATCTCTATATTAAAATTTTAAAAAATGTAATTGCAACCAGTATATTATTTTGCAAATTTTAATTTAAGAGTGCACAACGACAGGAGAGTAAGAAGTAATTTCATCTCTATATAAAAATTTTAAAATATGTAATTGCAACCAGTATATTATTTTGCAAATTTTAATAAGAGTTTTCTTACCAGATTATGATTTTTTTACGAATTAATCTTCTGAACTTGGATAGCTACAGCAGTAAGCCACCACATTCACTTAAATGGGAGTTATCAAGCTGTGATTATCGAAATATACCTTATACTAGTTCGTTATCGGATTTATAAATAATTATTTATCGGTCTTCGAATTAACAGTTATCATTCTCGTGCATGTTGGCCACCCTTACAGATAAAGATTATTAAGGTTAAATATAATTTTGAAAAAAATCTATATAAAAGGACGAACAACAGGATGTTGAAATGAATTGCTATTTTTTCACTTTTATTTACACGTTTGAGAGCATTTAAATCATATTCTAAAGAATTTTAATTAAAATAATGCAATATTATATTGTTCTTTTCCACCATTCATTAGACCAATCACTATTTAATTAGTGGGTGAAGTAGGTAAAGTTTTTTTTTGAAATAAGACTTTCTTATCTTATTCATTCCGTATCAGAACCACATTTATGCTATTTCACATCGAGACTTATCATCGATTGAAACAGATATTATGTACCGAGTCATAAAAAAGTAGAACCCAATAAAAAAAGTCACAACTTCGTGAAAAATGCTTCGATTTAAATGAAATTTGGAATTTATATAGAACAATAGTGTATGAACAAAAATAAATCATCAAATGAGCTCAAAATGTTCTCCGGTGTTCTTTACACAAACCCGGAGTCTAAGGCGTCATTCTTTGATTGACGAATCGATTATACGCTGGTCGAGTTCAATCTTAATTCGTAGTTTGGAGTCTTCGATATTATTAATCTTCGATTTGTAAACCTTTTCCCGGAGAATTTCTCAAATGTTGTAGTCCACCGGATTCGAGTCCGGACTGTTAGGTGTCCAGTGGTTGGGCTCCATGAACTGTGGAGTTTCCCGTTGCAGCAGTTCAACTGTTTCTCGAGCACTGTGAGCGGATGCACTATCTTGTTGAAAAATGAAAAAATGCGAGATTTGTCTAATGTCCGGAGCAAGTTTTTTGTTCCTACACTATTGTTCTACGTAAGTGTCACATTTCATTTAAATCGAAGCATTTTTCACGAAGTTGTGATTTTTTTATTGGGTTCTACTTTATTATGACTCACAGTGTATAGTGTTGGCCAATTGTTAAATCGGTCATTAGAGGTTAGAATGTATTTTATCATTATATGTCTAACTTTCCTACTATTTGCATGTTTAAAAGCCGTATAATAATGATAAAACTAAAAAATTCAAGTTTTTCTACACCAAATTTGGTATATTCTCATTGTGATGTCGACATCTCCCAAATATTGCTACAAAAGCAATACTGTCTATAGACATAAATTAGACTCAATGTCATTTTGTCTATCTTTCTTTGTGGTTTTGTCTTCTGTATTATCATTATCAGGGGGGGAAATCAAAAACCTACACGGATATTTATATCACATCAAGAAATGGTGAAAATCTCATGTCATTGCAAGATAATCGCATTTGTACTGAAGCAATACGTGGTGAAATAGTACAATTGAAAATTGAAAGCGGTGTAAAACTTATAAAAAACGAAAGATAAGTCAAGATAAAATGTGGCAGAATGTCATTTTCGTTTATTTAACCTATTAAAGGAATTGTTCTTGTTTAAAAAAATATTTTAAAGCATCTACTTTTTTTATCCACGCAGTTCTTTTAAAATAGTCATATCAGTAAAAATTGGATTAGGGAGATTATAATAGATTTGTGAAGTAATTGTCCTCTCCCCCAAAGTGATCAATCATGTAACAGAAAACTCGATCATAAAATAGTTTATGTAACACACAAGTCATCTATGGTACAATACTAGGCCCCAACATAGCGTAAGTACAATTATATGCAAACACAATACCTCAGCAGAAGTGAGAACATCAGTACAGCCCTCACACTACACGTCAAAGAAAAGTGACCCTTTGTGTCTTGAGCGGTTCACTTAAATACTGTTAAATGGTATGCTAATACCATTCACTTAAGACATGCCAAATCGAGCACAGGTCTCGACTTTGGTACCTTGACCTCGACTTGGCATGGTCACAGATTAAACATGATATTCAATTCAATTCAACGCATTGGTTCGCTGCACCAAAATTTTTTTGTGAAATGGTGATTCCAATAGAGATTTTTGTTAATCTAAACCCCCAGATACTTGACATTATCAACAACAGCGACATTTGTAGGTTGAAAAAAATATCATTTTTCATCATTGTTATAAAACCCAAGCCATCGTTTCCAATAAATAATTTTGAAAACACAAGAACATTTAAAGGCGATTGACAAAATATTTCAAATATGGCGGCAAATATCAACGACGCTTTGGTATTCCATGTTCATAGCGCCATCTTCTGTTTCCATAGTGTCCTCGAGAGGTTATTCGATATAAGTGATTATGGCTTAACCCTGATGTCGACGGGAAAGTGTTGTTTTACTTCGCGTTTGGCCTATTAATAAGTTTCGAAAAAAGTGTATGTATTCCAGAATTCAGTATTAGACTAAATTGTGCATGTATTAAATTTAAAACTCGTCTCCTACAATCCTTCCTTGCTACGAAAGATCCAGGAATTGATGGCAACATTACCCTAGCGGTGGCCGCCTTCTGAACGAGGTACGTGATTTTTTTTAAAATCTATTTATATGTTCAGTTTCTCAGGGAGATCTGTCAGCTGTGGAAGAAATCTTGCAAATAGTAGTTCATGCCATTCAGGAACACTTGTCTAACTGGACATGCAGTTTTGTATGCAAGCTTAGATTCTTACTGCCTGCGCTGTCATATGACACAATGTTGATTATCAGCCTATATCACTTTGTAACAATAATGCTATTAGGTCTGTCAATAATACCTTAAATTGTTGACCATTTTCAGGGTTTGATAAGGCACATGTTCATTCCCCCCATGTTTGTGTGAGCTAGTGGTACTTTCAACTCTTAGCACAAAGTATAGCAAGGTTATTAGGTTCTACACCCAGACTTATATTTCAAGATTATTTTGCCATGACCTAAAAATCATGTTATCGTTGCTGGATTAATCAAATAAGAGTTGTCTGTGATAACTTGTCTTTGAATACTGATTTTGGTAAATAACACTGTAGAGCATCCGAAGGCATTTAAGCTAGTTTGTACATTTGTAGGTATAAATGCAAATGATTTAGGCTATACATACTAGAATTTACTTGATTTTGACAACTATTACATTGCGAAGCGATTACACAACTGCTCGTAATTAGATATTACAACAACATATTGTGTAATGAATTAGCAAAAAAACCGTGAGGAGTTTAAACCTTGTTGCTTGTAGCACACAACGGTTTGATGTTTGAGAGGTGTTTGTCTACACTCCACATTCTATATGGTGTTCTCGAAAAAAACAATTTGTAGCTGGAACGAATGATTAAGGTTTGGAGCTGAACTATAGACATTTAAATTGTTACCATATTGGTGATGTCAGCTGAGGCGAGTGTATACTATCTATGAAATAAATTTGTTCTACTAGTTTGCATGTTTTTTTTTTAATTATAAGAACTGCAATTTACTTTTGCATTGCATTTGAAGTCGGGCGCGTATGGGGAAGAAAGTTCCTTGTAGCATGTTGCTCTGTGTACTCCAGAAAACACCAAAACCTCAATATTCCCCTGCTGTAGGCGAGCTATATTTGCTTTAGAAATGTATAAGGCTGAGTCAAACGAGAAGCATTGTTTTGTGGGAATCCATGTCATAATTTTGCAAGAAAATATTGCTAACAGTCAAACTCTATTTGTACTATGACATGATATGCCGTGACTCACTGGAAGGCTAACATGTATATTCACTATTTATGTGTTGTTGCACAGTGGTAAAACTGTAGAACAGCAATGCTAAAAAGCAAATTGTGACAGATGTTCACCTTCAAATGAATATATTCATTTAGACGCCATTTGTGACGTCGATGCTGTGTACAAAATGAATTAATCATTGCTTTGTTTCTGTGGTTAGCTAAATCATCGGAGAATAACATTTGTACGAATGAGCAATTTATTTCTGAAGCTTATGCATATTTTTCTTAGAGTTTCCCCATAACCAATAGTAGTTATGTATCTACTTGCAACTCAATTTTACTACAAGGGGTTTTGAAAATCGTATTGTGCGGGAAAATCTTTTACTATTAATTGGATTCTGGAAGATCTTGCTCGACTCCATCCGATCCTCAAGCCATTTTAATTCGCATCTATTACTTTTCAGGCATGTGCAAATATTCGTGTCGGCATTGTATCGGGCAACGATGACAACCAGAAAAGCAGCGTACTCTGAGTTCGAAAAGAACCTCTTGTACCAGCTCGTCGAAAAGCACCACCAGGTGCTGGAGAGCAAGGAGACGAATGGCAGAATCATTTCCCAGAAAAATGAAACTTGGGAAATTGTTGCTTCAGAATTTGCAGTTATTACGGGCCTGCATGACAGGTCTGCAAAACAACTAAAAAAACTTTGGTTCAACATGAAGCAACGGTCGAAGGCAAAAGCAGCTGCATTCCGACAAGACATGTTCATCACCGGAGGTATGGGACCACCAACGCCGCCATCACCGGCATCTGAGAAAAACGGTGGAATAATTATATCGAGGGTTACCAGCATGCCAAACGACTTTACTGCAGCAGAGCAGTGTTACCAAGTTGATGCCAAGCAAGGTAAGGCGTGTTGCCTGTTGCTACTGTTCAACATTGGAGACTCGGTATGTCACAGTGGTGTTTCTGCGTTTCAGATCATGTGATTTATAAAATAGAACCAGAAACGATTGTAGTTGTGCAAGATGTAGATGAACAATCGGATGCTCCAGCCATGGAAGATGATATCGGGAAGGATGCACACACCAGTTCGTCCAGCACGGACCCGTTGAGTCCCATTGCACCTAGCATAAGTCGGGCAAGCACACCGATCATATGGCAACCCAAAGGTTAGTTGATCTGCTAGTTAATATATGCACCACTTTAATATACCCTGAATGATTATAAGTACGTGTCAGCTGCTTAACAACATGGGTTGATCCATTTTGAAATCATTTTCTGAAGGAGCTAAAAGAAGTCACAAGGCCTCTGACAGGCAGCTGCCTCGCTGGAAAGTGACTGCTGCCCAAGAAACCATCTTGGAAATGGAGGCTGTGATGCATGCCAAACGACTCGAAAAGATTAACCAAGCAATGGAACACGAGCGAGAACTTCACGTACTAAAAATGACCAACGAAATGGAGCTTCATGAATTGCGGAAAAAACTGCTCCTGGAAGGAAAATTAACCTAATTTTTTTAACTATTATTTTACGATGGTGTTGAAGCAGCAGAGGGAATTAATAAAACTCTGGTTAGCTTGATGCTTTTGCAGAAAATTGTTCAAATTCCAAATGCAACATCGTTCCCTAGCTGTTGTGGGGCATGTCTTCGCCGACACTCTTAATGGGCGTGTTTGGCAACACATACAATCTCTTAGTCATGATGGATGCCGATTTTTTGTGTTAATGTTCGAGACAATTTTAATGAGTTTATTTTGGCCTCAATACTTTTGTCTGGTGCTTATCAGAGTTGTGCATAGTCAACGTTCCAAAGCTGTCTCATTTATAGCAGACAGATTCCTAATGATTCCAAGAACATGCCGTTTTCAATCGGAAAACGTTTGATTTTTATGGTCGCCAAAGTTAGGTTGCGCTGGAGGTGGCATCGCCTGCAAATGTGATGTTTGTGACTCTTTTAAGTTCAGAGACACAGTCCAGGGCATTGTCAAGTTGACATGAAGTGTACATATATCTTAAGAAAATAGTTGTAAAGGGAACTTATATTCATGCCAAATTGAGCTTTAGCTTTTCAGGAAAAAAAATAACATATGAATATTAGTTAAGTCAAACAATTCATTGTGTTGGAAATATTTGATGAAATCAAAGTATTTAAAGCAATCCACAGTATACAACTGGTGCATTTATTGAAGCGGTCATCAGCTAGGGGAGAATCTCTTACGGTAGGGAATAATCTTAGATGTATTTGACTCAAAATAGCGAGAATGGCAGGATACGTCAGGAGCTTGCCATAGTTCGTACGCATGTTCGAGTGAGACACTGCTGCTCATGTAACTTATCAGTCTTGCATTCTGCACAATGCTTTAAAATTGCGGTGGCAATCTAACGCTGCAACGTGTAACTGATAAATATCGAACAAATGAATCGTCCTATGTACAGTTTTATGTTTTTATTTAACTTCTAATTTGAATGTATTATAGCCTTATTTATTATGTTGTACTGATCCTCGATTATTTTTTGTGTGTAAGTAAAGTTTAAAATGCAGTGCATGTGTTTTTCATAATCATACATGTAGATGTGAATGCAAATGAGCAGTGGTCAATTTGCAATATGCTATTACAAGAAGTTTTTTTATTCACATATAGTGCTGATCAGATGTTGAATTTTGTCAGTGAAAATAAATAAATTGCAGAAATTATGTTTTCTGACTGGCGCTTTTTGTTTTGGTCTTAGAGACACCGAGCTTTAGTAATATTTTTGGAGTTAGTTTAATTTTGACAAAATCCAAGATCACTTACATTTCTGAGTTTGTCCAATTGATGGAATACTACATATTTTTATTATTGTGAAGTGTGATATGAATTTTTAATTTCAGCATGCCAATGACGTTGTTATAAGACATTCATAACAACCATAACAGTTTCTCCTCACGAATTTTTCAGCACATTTAGAATATTTAAAATTAGGAAAGGTAATCGCAACACGTTTCATAATAATTTTATGGTATATACTATACACCTATACCTCTTTATACGGTTTTTTGTTATATAACGGCCTTTTTTAATTATGGCACTTTTTCGATTTATGGCCCAAAATGTTTCGTTATACGGCCAAAAAATAATGCTGTAATTAAAGAAAGTGGCCAAAAAATATGATAAGTTGCCCATTGCACAACCACACACACACCTGTTTGCACAAACAAGGTCGGATTTGGCTAACAATACTACAACTTACGTGTTTCACGTCGGGGAAAAAAATAAAAATCACAATGCAGAAAGAATTGATTTGTTATACGGCTTTTTCGCTATACAGTCAACTTTTCCGGAAGATATCCAGGCCGTAAAGCGAGTTAATGTGTGTACTGGTACGGTAATTACAAAAATGTTTTTCATGATTTTTCAACAACGGCAATTCCATATCGACCAGTGTGGGTGAAAAAATTGAGTATTTCTCAAGTTTTGATAGTTGAATGAAAGCGTTTTGCCAACTTTTTATTGCAATATAAAGTGTCTACGATATGTAGTGCTTAAATTGGTTGACGAAGAATTCGGGAGGTTTAGATGTAGTTTTTGGTAACAAAACTTCAAGTGCCGTTTTTATTCAATTCTTAAAGTTGATTGAGGTTATTTAACAATAAATAATCATTCGCTTGTTGTTGATTCCGAATATCTTTATACAGTAAAATTAGAACAATTTTCTGGTCTGGTAATGGTAATGTGCGCATTGATGTTTACTTTATCTTAATTGAGGTCAATGGAAACATTTTAGGAATTTGATCCTGTAATTAACAACGATTTTATCTTAGCATGTAAACTTTTGCGATTCTCCCATTAAATTTAGACAAATACATGTAAATGTAAGGAATTTTTATCTTATTTTCTTTTTCATTCAATTTTGGATGCTTGCCAAACTTATTTATTATTGTGAAAACCAATGACAAAATTGCAGAACTTTACAAACAAGTTCACATAAAATCATTTAACTACAGGGTCAAATTCGTAGAATGTTCGTTCTTCGGAAGGTAATATAAATTGCGCCAATATATAATTATGTTTAAGAATTCATGGTATTTAATTGGTCATAGACTTTGCCCTTTAACCTTAATTTAGAACAGCATTCCTCACACTGAAACTGTACAAGTACCAGGGACATAGCGTAAAGATTTTTTCTTTCTTATTTTTAACATTCGCAGACAATGGAGCCAACGGAACCAGCGGAGCCCAGGGAACCAGATGAGCCAGCGGAGCTCAGGGAACCAGATGAGCCAGCGGAGCTCGTCAAACTTATCGTGGAAAGTCGGTTGATTGGACCAACCTCTGGTCAGTTCCACATGAAAGTAAATGTGGGAGCCAGTGCTGGAAATCTTATCATCGCCTTCTGCAGAGATAAACAATTAAAAAATCCTGCAAAGTATGAGCTGAGGTCGGCCAGCGACGAGTTGATGGACTACAAATTACCGTTGTCCACCTATGGCCTGATTGATGGAGATGTCGTTTATCTCGTCAACCGAAGTAAGTCCTGCAAGATTGCAAGTTCATTTTTCTGGATGGAAGACGACCTAATGCTTTGCTTTAGTAGTGTTTAATTAGGAGGCAATGTTGTTTTGAAAAGTCTTTTAAAGATAGTCTTGCTAAATATGATCGGGATATTACGAAATTTTGTAAAAAGTTTTAAGAAATACTTCAACCAAACCTCATTCCAGAGACTCGATCGAACGAGGGCTGGTATTTAAAAAGAATTACTGCTGTTTACTATTAATTGTTATTATTACTATTTTTTCTTTATAGTCGAAATTGTTCATTATATCCAAACACTTTATTTAATGTTAGGACAATGTTAAAAAGCATTAGGGCACACATCTTTAATCTTTACCGTTGTTGTAATATGCAGATGAAACATTTTTCATCCTTATCACAATGTTTTAAAATTTGTTTACATAGCTACTTATGTGTTTTAATTTCAGCTCGTGGTGATGATAAATATGGATATCATTCCTGGTTTGCGATTTCTGTCATTTGCATGCTGATTGCAGTGTCCGGCTTAGTGGCAGTTTGTTTCGTTTTTAGCACTAATGGGGATATTCCTAATGACGTATGTGTAGGAAGGATTTTCATTTATGATTTGATGCCTGGTGTTGTTTTTTTTCACGTGATATTAGCATTTGTTTCTATTGTTGTTTCATGTCAAGTATGGTATTGTGTTTGATGCTGGTTCCACTCATACCACCATGATGTTGTACACTTGGGGAGGGGCCAAACTAAACAACACTGGAAAACCCAAACAAATCCATAAATGTGAAATGCAGGGTAAGAATCATAAATTGTAAGAATGTAAAAATCCACAAGCTACTTTCTAACTTTTGTATTGATTTTTAGGTGGTGGGATAAGTATGTTTGTTGGCCGAGAGGACCAGTTGGCAGACATGTTGAAAAAGTGCCTAAACGAGGCCAAAGACGTTCTTCCAGGCGGACAAGTGGCCACGACTAATCTCTTCTTGGGTGCCACAGGAGGCATGAGGATATTATCGTAAGTACGAAAATTGTGTATATACTGTATATATCCAAAGTCATTGCTGGCATTGACTTGCTTGTAGAACATAGACGACAGTAACAAGTTGGACTTAATTGCACCATTACAGCTTGCAAAACCCAGCTGCAGTAGACAAGTTATTCAATACCATCGACCACACCTTTGCCACTTCCGGCTTTAAGTACCAGAGTGGATATGCTAGAATTATTTCTGGGTATTCCGAAGGAGCGGATGCTTGGGTCACCAGTAATTATCTTACTAGCACAATCATTCCTGTAAGTAAAGTCGTTTTACTGTCGTGATTTGTGTTCTAGGTACATAATGAACGAACACTAAGAT
>JAQGAE010001629.1:0-21839 GCA_034696685.1 Julus scandinavius
CCGAGTGCACTGTACTCATAATTTGAGATGACGTTAATACTAAAAGACATTTGCAATCACCCATTGTGAGTACATTTTTGTTATCGAGTGCACTGTACTCATACGTTTTGAGCACATTTAGTATCCAATTACTTTTGTACATTCTGTATTTAATTACTCTGTGTACTCGGTATTCTGTTACTCGTTAATCAAATTCATTTAATGTACTCAATTACTGCCCAAGACTGCAGTCTGTCTTGTTGTAATGACGACACTACATATCCCAGAAGGTTGGTCAACATCTCTGGTAAAACGCAGAAATAATTTGAACGTTTAAATCGGTAGAATATAGTTTATGGCATAGATTCGCCAAACAGATTAGCGTGCACAGCCGATGTCTTGGACGTTGCAAAAGTGCGTTCATTTCTTGGTTCATAGCACATAAGATCATAATCGTACCATAATCAAGAGAAACTTATCAAACGGGCGCAAGTTGCAGAAACCGTGAGCAGTTCAACCGTAAAGAAGCACGATACACAAGAGGAAATCCCTCGCACGATTCAGTTAACAAATTGAAGTTTGACCAAACATTTTAGAAATAAAAGCAAGAGAAGATGCTAAGACCAAAACAAGATGATGGCAAGAGGGAGAGACAGACCACGGATCGAAATTGAATGCTTGATATTGTTTTCCAAGTGTCATATAGAGGCTATCTGTCCCTAAGATCACCCTTGGCGTAATTAGTCCCTGTGACTGCAGGCAACATCGGGGATGAAATTAATTGAGGTCATGGTGGATACAGGATGCATGTGGTATAAAGACCGCTGATGCAAATGGCGAGTCACACAAAATCATTGATATGTCCAATCACAAGATTGTTAAATGCTTCTTGAATAAGTCCAAAATCTTCATCTGAAACGCCTCAGGAAAAGTTCAAGGAAATTGACTTCTCAAAATATGGAACGTCTTAATTTTTGCTTGTGAAAGTGAAATGTTTGCTCATAAGCCTTCTGGCAACCTCAACAATATAAGGCAGTTTTTCATCATCAAGTCAAATATAGCACAAGTCGTAAACTGAATCAATATTGGATAAGCTACATTGAACGCGAAGGCAATGCGAGCAAAACATGGGTCACAGCCAATAAAATGTAACTTTAATTATTTTGGTGGGTTTTATAATAGAAAAATTAAAGTAACTATGCGCCTTTCTATAGCCATCTCAAAGACCAATAGGGAATTTGGGAATGAATGATGACATGAATCAGTGGCTATCTTTTCCACATAATTCAACTTGTACATGCAAAAGGATAGCAGCAGTGCTATTGTCAGGAAATTTGCGAAATCTGGATGCCAGGTAATCCATAACAGGTTTGTGTGTTTGAGATTTCACCCATGTGAATTTTTAATTTGCAGTTGATCAAATATACGGATAATGGAATTTTTTATTTTTTTTAAATTATCAATAATTTACATCACAAATTAACCAGCGATGCTATAGTTACGTATCACTAATACAGCAACATGTATCCAACCAATTTGTGAAAGTTGACTAAATTATATCACATGATTTTACTACTTTCTAACGGAGGACTATAATTTAGCAGTTTTGGGCAGTAATTCGGTACATTGAATGAATTTGAGTAACGATTAAAAGAGTACCAAGTACAAAGCGGAATTGAATACAAAATTTACTCAAAAGGTATGAGTGGAAAAGTAATTGCATGCAAATGTACTCAAAACTGTTTTGAGTTCCCTAAACAGTACAATTCAATCCACCATACTTATAATCAGTACTCGTATCCATGAGCACAATTTACCAAAGTCTGATTACAATACAATTCATACTATGTAGTATGATTCCACAGGTACTAGTAATCAGTACTTCTGCACATGAGTACATATTTGCCCAAGTTTGATTACTCAATTCATATGACTATAGTGATTACATGTACTCTACTTGTACTATAGAGAATGATTCCACTGCAATCGTAATCAGTACTCATGAGTACAATTTGCCCAGGTATGTCATTTAGCCAAAATAGTTCCGAATATAACATAAAACATGGAATCATTTGACATAATGGATTTGTGCTACTATCATGAATTAAGAAATTAAGAACTTCTGGTATAGTTTCAAGTAAAAAATAACACAAATCTTTTACATTTCAAAGCAAAGAAATTGACAGGTAATGTTCCATCAAATTAACCATTATGCTAATTTTAGGTATTCACCCTGCCAAAGTGAACGATTTAACGATTTTACCATGAACCAATTGCACAAGATTTTTTTTCTCCAAAAATTATACATAACATATTAACCCTAACCACGATGCGCCTTTCCAATCCCATGTATGACATAACCTAGTGTAAATATGCTCCTTGTTTCGCACACTCCACAAAACCTTGTCCCATTTGAAGGTAGGGTATTTTTTCGATGTTTAACCCCCGTTAGTGTCTCATAATTGCACAACGACTTTATAAGTCTCGCGCATTTATTAGGAAGTAGACGATAGGAAAACCGCATAAATTACACGCTCGCAAATTTCAAGCTTAAGCTATAGGAAAGCGTTCGTTTTGTTATCGATTAGCCTAAAAAAACGCTCGATATCATATTTTCGTAGCCAATGTGCAGTGAAGAACGGTGGGAAGGTTGTTGCAATCTTTAATGCATGAGGAGCCTCTTTTTTTTTATTCTCGCCGTAAATTTCGGCTTGATTTTCGGTTGGCTGTGTGATTGAAGTTGATATTGCGAGAAGAAGAAGAAGTAAAAAAAAAAGAGAGAGAGAGAGAGGGGAATTATGGTAGGAGAAGCCGGTGTCTAAGGGAATGACATTGCAGAGTTGGAGAGTCGGTGGTTTTAATTAGAGACAGAACGGGAGTTGGTGAAGCAGGACGGAGTGTCAGCTTTATCATGCTAGAAATCACTCAAGGATGAAATAAACTGAGGGGAATTGGGAGGAAATAATCACTATACCTCCATGTACCACTACTGCACTCTGTTCCAATGGCAGCATCTTCTATTCTCTTATGTGCCAAGAAGTCTCCACAATTCAATCGTCTTGCGTATTTTGGGTTCCCCCAAAAGCACAAAAGTGGGGGAAAAGTAATCTTCAAAACCCTTAAATATGACCATCATTTTCATAGTTAATTATTGAAAAACGCACAGCTTGGAATCGGTATCACCAAACAACGAGACCTGGCTTTGAACTTCAAGAGCAAAGCCGCATTCTGTCATCTAATTCTTGTTTGTAATAGCAACCAGATTTTCAATGAAGAATTAAGAGAAAGATAAACCGTCTATATATACTACGAGCAATGTTAAAATTTAACGAAGCATCATCACGGTATTATCTATAGATATTACATTATTCACATAAATCACTTCTACAAATTAAAAGAAAAGCTTGTGAATAAATGCTTTTTCATCTTATCTCAAAGTCTAAATTAGAGTTATTAAACATTTATCAACAATATCAAAAATGTGTAAGTTTAAGTTAGATTATCTAATTTAATTGTGCAATTTAGCATTATAAGCTTCAATAAGGCTTCCATTAATTAAACCAATACTTAGCAAAACAAAGCTGAAATCCATAACTTTCTTCTAATCATTGAGCTAAGAAATCAATCTTGTTAAAATTGATTTCAGCTAAACATTCATCCTTGTTGGCTTGGATTTTAGCTAAGAGATGTAGAAATAGATTTAAGCTAAGAAAGCATCCTTGTTAAATTGGATTTCAGCTACGACTTCATCTATGTTTAATTTGATTTAACAAAAATTTCATCTATGATGAATTGGATTATCCTTTTGAATAATATTTTAGCTAGAATTTTATCACGGTTGAATTGATTTTATCTACGATTACAAGTTAAATTGAATTTCAGCTAAAAATTCATCCTTGTTGACTTGGATTTTAGTTAGGATTTTATCAAGACTGAATTGGATTTCAGCTGATCTATGTTTAATTTTATTTCAACAAAAATGCATTCCATTTTAAATTGGATTTCAATTATAAATTTATCCTTGTGAATTAAATTTTACCTAGGATTTTTTCAAGGTTAAATTAAATTTCAGCTAAAATTACATCAAAATTAAATTTGATTTTAGCTAGGACTTCATCCACGTTAAATTAGATTTTAGCTAAAAATTCATTCTTGTTGACATTTAATTTAGCTAGGATATCATCAAAGTAGAAATGGATTTAAGCTCGCACAAAATTCAACATTTGCGAACTGAATATTGTTAGTGTACTTCGCCTTGATAGCCCTCTCACCTAACGCATATAGACCTCAAGAGTTTTGAATAAAAATCAATTTAAAAAAATATGGAAGTCAAAATCCCACTGAAGTGAGCGTATTGTCACGCTGAAATTAATGTTGTGCCCAGCAGGGTCCAGCCCATCACAATATTTCCTGACAGAATGTCACATGGACGAGTACCTATTGCCAAGTGGCCGTATAAGATTCCAGCAAACACTTCCTAAGGGCATTTTGTAATCAATGCATCTGCGGTCTCTCAATGTCCAGCGTGAGTAAGTGACCGTTCCAACTCATCTGTCAACCTTAGACCAATAATCTTTGACAAGCTGATCCATGTTCAAAATGGCCGAGGGGAGAAGATGGGAAATTACTAGGAAGTGAGGGAATTGAATATAGCCATGGTTAAAAATATAAAAAATAGGATGGAAAATAAAAACGAAAAAAAATATATATATATATATATATAGAAAAAAAGCTAGGCCTAATCGAGTAAACGCTCGTATAACTTTCGTTTATTTAAAAACATCCGAGAAGTTTATGTGTATATCATAAAAGAAGACAAGAGTAATCTTCTATTGCCTTTCTAGATATTGCAGCTATCCAGCATATGTGACCCATGGGACATAGACTCACGCGCATCCTATATGAAATATGACAAAAGGCTCGCGTCAAAAAAAATATATATTGCCATCCAGATTCAAAAAATACAGTTTCAGAATATCAAATTTAAAAGGCGTTCACACTCGCCATGAAAATACAATCTATGGACCCTTTAAATTTGTTCTCAGATTGAAAACTTTTTACTTTTATCGTAGGTTATCAATATTGCAACGCTTATTTATTCCTCCTGAGTTATCATAGTTTTAATGTAGTGTTTCTTCAGAAACAATGACAATATTTTTTGTTGGAATACATAGAATTGGTATCTAGAAATCCAAAACTACGTCTAGGAAATGCATGAAAATCTGATACAAACTGAGAACAATTTCTGCACATGTTAAGCAAATAAAAAATCTTCATGTTAACCTATATTGAAAAAAGTACAACAGTTAATATCCTTATAATACAATGTAAAACATGTTCACGCACGTTGAGAGATTCGCAACATCATGAAGTTAAGTTAGGATGTCAATAAACAGATTTTTTAGTGTGACCGAAGTAGGTTTATAAATTTTAAATCAACCGAATTACATTTCAGAAAACACATGTGTTAAAAAATATAAATGGACGAAATACTACATTACTGCAGCATGTCCAGTGTTAATTGAAATTGGAATGACCACCAAATACCCATACATTCACAGCCATTTTTTTTCTTTTTAAATGTTTACAGAACAGATGTTGACCACCATTAAACAAACGACAAAACAGATGAAAAAAATAAATAAAAGCTATTTTATCCCCTCAAACGCAACAGCCTGTCGAAATTGGTTGTTTAGCAGAAGACAATGGGTGCAAAAACGGTCATTGGGCTGGAGAAAATGTCATCTTAAGTTAAGCGCAAAATGGGAAGACGTGTCTGAGGTCGACTTAGTTAATATAAGCTATAGGGTAGAGCTATTTAAGACAGGGGCAATCTTAATAACCCGAGTCGGGCAATTACGGTTTCGATGCTGCCCTATAACTCGCTCTTTTGATGAGTCCAATAAAGGTCGTAATTCGGCAAATTGTGGTAGGCGGCAGAAGTTGGCCAAATAACGATCACATTGGACAAAGAGGTTAAAAGTGAACGGCAAAAGTAGGCAGGCATCAGAGCGAGAAGGATGATGAGAAAAAGGAGAGACAAATGGCCAAAAAGGGGAACGAAAGTGAAGGATAGATACGAAATTATAGAGAGAAAAAAGAAGGAAAAAAAATGCTTCGATGGAGCACTAAAGGCAAGTGATGGTCGAGTCCAGCTATTTTTCGGACCAGCAACTTGAGATAATCGAAAACAGATTATTTATGGCAAATTTGATTTATGTAACTTGTGCCAAGAATCTTGCCAGGGCACTAGTGCTTTTTGCAGAACACTACTGTAGATAGGTGTTTGGAGGGAATTTCGTGAACACTCCATGTTCGATGGGAACTTAGATGTCTGATAATCCCAATAAATCCGCCACCGCAGAATACAGTATATATGTGGGGTGCTGTCAGCAAAAACTTTCTGATGCTAATGGATTTTAAAGACAATTCATAAGGGGCTATTCAGAAAGGACTTCAAAAATTGAAGCTCTCTTCCCTCTCCATACATCCTGTCCACATGGTGACCATATTAGCCCAGACGATCCCCCACCCACTCACTCATAGACGTCCTTCATTTTTTTTAAAAGTAGGGTGTCCAGAAAATGTATTGGAACATACAAAAGCCCATCCTATAAATTTCCAAACACCCTTCACGCTGCCAATTCCAAGAAATTTTTCCAGATTTTTCTGATTAACAGAAATTTCCTGACCTCGAAGGGAAATTGCAGCATAAAATTAGCACAAAGTTAGGCATAATTTCCGACTTCTCCGAGATTTTAAAAATTCAAGTACATATGGGACAGGGGACACATTTCTTCTGGTGTCCAGTTCCTCTTTCACTGACCTTTAAAACTGAATTAAGCAGCAAATCCAAAAACTGAAAAATACCATCATTAATAGACGTCCATAATGGCGTTTAACCCCTCATGTCCACATGGTGCTCACATGCCAGCAACCACCACCCCCTCTTGAGGGCGTCCTTTATGAATGGCCCCTAACAGAAACTGTTCCGAATACCTGTGCGATAGTCAAAAATGGTAAAAATATCTACCTTGTGATTGTAATTTTAATAGAATTTTCGTTGTTTTTAAAGGTCTTATAAATGTCTGAAAATGTTGCCTCACCTTGTATCTAAACTCGAAGTAAAAAAAAGAAGAAGCTAACTCTTAAATGACAAGTACATGCCATGGCTCCCTTAAAATATCGATAATTGGATTTTCAGAAAGTAGGCAAACGAATTCCCAACTCTATACCCCAAAACGACAAAAAACTTTTAAATTACAAAAAGTGAGATTAATTAAGTTTCTATATCTGCCAACTTGACATCTATTTAATCCAAAACACATCCATTCTTTGGCACTTGGCATATTGCCTCTTGGGCATCACATTTGTCAAGACAAATGTAAATTGTGCACGAAGACCGCCTACATGTTGCCAAAATACAAAAACTGAGCTGCGAGGATGTATAATGGATATAAAAACGATATAAAAATGTATTCTTTTATCGTTTTACAATTTGCAATTTTTTATTATCGGTTTTTCTTTCTTTTCTTTCCATGGCGGCTGTTTTTTTATTTTATAATAACTTGACATTCGAAATTAAAAAAGGAAAAACTTCATATGACAAGATTTTTTTCCCTATATAAACATGCCAAAGCACGTGTAATCATATTTGAAAAAGTAAAGAAAATAATGCGTTACTAAACGTTACAAGAATTATTCAGAGTTTGAATAGCATTTTCTTGTCGTTAAGTTTTTGAAGATAATAACTTTACTGTGAAAGTGATAATTAAGACGATTTTTAGTACCGTATAAAAAAGTTTAGAAACAGTCCACAAAAAACGACATATTTAATTATATTTCTTCATCAAAAGTATGTTGAACTACTTCTATATCATAATGCATTCTGTTGTACAGAATATTCGCATATCAAGTGTTTATGATTTTTATAACTTTTAAGGAAAAGTACACATTGGAGCAAACACGAAACAGCTTTTGTATGGCTTTTGTAGAAGCGTGGTTTCGTGGACACAATTCCGTAAACAGGTTTGTCCACATCAAAAGGATGGTCATGGTATACAGGCTTTGGTAGGTGCGCCTTTACCAGCAAACAATGTTTCTTTTTGATCTTCACCGCCACTTGAGCGACCACCGAAATGTTTCATGGAAACACGGGGTTTTTTGGCCAAAAATGTGCTGTGAGCATCCACATATCGCAAACATATTTACGAAAACCTGTTTCTGTTTCGTGTTTGCTAAAGTGTGAACTAAGCATTTGATCCGCACCACATTTTGCACGTTCACCGAAATGTTTGCTGGAAACACACTTTTTTGGCAAAAGGATTGCTGAAACTTGCTTGCAGAAAACTGGTGAGCATTTTTTTTATCGTAAACATGTTTTGGAAACCCTGTTTATGTTTCGTGTTTGCCCAAATGTGTACTAGGCATGAAGAAACTAATATTTTGAAATGGGGATGGACCACATCCTGACAAATTAAGGCTGCTGAGGAACTAGTTCATGACAAATTTTAACAGAACTTTCATACCATTTGTACCTCATTGCATACAATATTTACAGCCTAAGGAAGAAATGAAACCGCATTGATATGTTAAACCGTTCCATCGTTTCTATAAGCTGACTGAACAAAGGTAAAGGCAATCCCTATAGCAACAGCATTTACTTGTGCCTTAGGGGTATGTGCAACTTATTCAGCATGCATTTTGGTCCCACAACGACGCAGATCTAGCCCATAATTCACTTCTATTTCAAAAGCTTATCTCAGTTTTGGATCAAAATCTATATTTATAGAGACAGAGAGCGTATCCACAATAACCGAACAATTACTATACCACTCACATTGCACGTATTATCGTTTCGTATATAAAGATGATCGAGTGGGGGGAGAATTGTAGGGAAAAAATATAAAAAAATTGAAAATATTTTGCTCTTTGCCCTCTTCAACCATAAACAAAGATGCAGCATAACAACAAAACTACAGTAAAAAAAAAGATAAAAGAAATCGCAGAATATACTATATTTTCTATTTCTGATGAGCACCTCAACGTCTTTCGTATAGATTATACAGTAAACTTAAACACTGGCCAAAAAAAAGGAGGGTTTATCTCAAAATACAAACTTGAGCAATGTCGTGACACGATGACGAATGAATTGCGGACCAAGCCCTGTCGTTTTTCAATTGGAATTAGTCGAGGCAAATAGCTATTTTTTCATTCAACATACATACTGTACATTCGTTCCCAGCGATTTATTAAAAAAAAATAGAAGACAAAAATGCAATTTTGTTTCTTGTTATGTTTCGAGTGATTGGAATCTATCTTAAAACAATAGAAGCGCATGACCATATGCAGTAGGGGATATTGGGGAGGAATGAGATATTATTGCCAATAATTTAAAACTTTAATATGTAAAAAGATTTGTTACTAATGTGGCAAGATGGCTCTTGTGTTCCTGCATTGGTTCGTGTAAAATGGTGGCCTTTTGCTGAAGCACAAGAATGCAGGAAGGAAAAGAGTGATTTCACTAACAAAAAGTAAGCTTTTACTTCAAATATTAAACTTTTCTAAAACTATAGTTTATACGGGCAATGTTTTCATATTAAGTACATTAATACCAGTTAGGATGGTTACAATATTATTAGATGTTTACTAGCAATCTGCCAGGTCCATTTATTCCTATGGTGTGTTTTAGACAAAGACTTGGGCCCATACCACAGTTGCTCACTAAACTGCAGCTCAAGCTTTGCCTCTTCTAAGCTACATGTCGTGCTTAAGCTAAAGCTTGAGATGACACCCTACCACAGTTGCCGAGTCTCACATTTGTCTGTCTTGGCAATCTGTGCAGCTGTGGTATGCATCTGAGATTTGAGTTGCAACTCTGATCTCAAGCTCATATGCGATTTGAGCAAATGTGGTATGGGTTAGTGGTAGGAGGTTTGGGGCACAAGATTGCAGGAAAAATGAGACTGTCCCAGTCATCACAAATAATGAACTCGATTATATAAACCTTGATATCATCATGCTGAAGCTTACCACACCATTTATGTGTGGAGGAAGGTCAAGATTGACAGAAGTCTATAAATTTTGCATTGATGTTAGTACCTTTTCACAAGTTTGTTAGTTTCAGTAAAAAATCCTGATAAAAGGTATTTAAAAAAAAAAAAAAAAAAAAAAAGTGGAACCAAAAAAGTGATAATATCTTAAATTAGTTCGTTGTTATCCCTTGTATCTCCTTTTAAACACAATGCCCCATTCCTAATGTGCTCAGGAGGAATATGACACTATGGAGAGAAGTTCAGTTTCGAGTATTTTTTTTTTAAATTTTAGTAATGAGTAAATATCTCAACACTGTGTACAATATTCACAATAGTATAAAGTAAATTTATGAATAAAATTTGTTGTTTTATGGTTTGTGAACACCTTTAAAATAAAAAAGGTGAAAAATGTTCCATTCCTATAGCTACCCACTCATCCCTAGATGGTCGTTTGTTTAAACCAAAGCATCTTTAGTGAATATTTTCATACTGGAGTTTCCATTGAGTGACACCGTGTGGTGTCGTTGGACAACATTACGACAATATAAGGTCATCCTGTACAACGATTTCGTCCTTTTTTCACGCTCGACTATCCCACTGCACGCCTTCTTTATGGAGACACTTAAGGGGAGCCCCCTAGTGTTTCTGATAAGAGTCTTAACGAAATTACGTGTAATTGAAATGCAATGGATTGGAGAATTTTTTGTTTTATAGCCAATGCCCCTGATGTGTTCAACGTTGGAGAAATTACGACAGCAAGGCGGGAAGAAGAGTAGGGAGAAAATGGCCGAAGAAACGGTCGCTCCTTTATTTAAAGGGCCTCAAAGGACGGTCCAACAATTTATAGGGCTGCACGTTTTATATCACGCAGCAGAGCATAAAATCTAATTTACGGCTTTTCAATAAGACATTCCCCAAAGGTCAACACTGAAAACTGCCCATTTTAGAATCTTTAACATTTTTTTTGCTTGAAGAATAATTTCTATACCTTATATAGCCGTCTCAAGAGGGGAATTTAACTGGATAAATACATTTGAATTACGAGACAATATACGAAGAAATGTTTCCATGTAGTCCAAATGACAATAAAATTCAAATTTGACAAAACCAATTCCTCCCACTTTACAACTTTCCAGAAAGGGACAAAACATAAAATTGATCCACGAGTATACAAAAAATAGTAAGCTACATGTTCAAACGATGTTATTCCATTTGAACTTTACTTGAAAATACCGTGTTTACAGGAATTTCAATCTGTTATAATTTCAATCAATGATGTTATGATATAAAAGTATTAGGAACAATAATACATTTGTTTTCAGAAATTTGATAGAAATAATAAATGGAAATATCATACCACATGAAATATGGATTTTAATTATGTAAACCATAATATGGCTTGCAATAACGTAAACTTTAACATGGGATTTACACTTTTAGGGAACTTTTAGTTTAACTTGAAAAGCATACATGCAGTATAACAATAGCAGAGCAACAGAGTGGCACGTTTTGCATTTATAGTGTTAAAATCTACGTTGTTTAACATACAAATTTGATAAAAAAAATCTGCAATATGTACGCACAATGTTTGATCTTTGATTTATCAAAAATCTGATTTTCACCTAGGAGGAAACAAGAGCAAATTTACACTGGGGGCAACATCCAAGCCGATACTCTCTCAACCGTGCATGGATGTGCTCAATTCTAGCCCCTTTTGCCTAAATTCACAAAATGTGCCTCTTCCATCATATTCATCGATTAAACGAGATCAAACCCTCTTGTTCAGACAAAAATAAGGGCTCGCCAAGCAGTTTTTTCTTTTTCTTTTTTTTAAACGAAACAAAATATGTCTACACAACTAAAGTATAGTTTCTTTATGATATATTTCAGTTTGTAAATAAAACATTTCATTTTTTAAGCACGTCAAAGCTGAAATGGGATTATTTTGCGTGTTTTTACATTGTAATTAAAATGAAATACATGAAGATGCAAAGAGAATTACCCCATATTGTCTTTTATTCCATTTTGGAATTTTTAAAACTTTTATTCCTTGTGGAATAAATTGGTTGGAAACGGATGCAAGGTGATGACAAAGTGAAAAACTGATAGTAAACAAGTAACAAATTAATAATCTGGTAGGGGGAAAGGGGGGAGGATTGGTACCCAAACATTTCAGGCGAATGCTCCTACGTCAGTAGCGACTTAAGATATCATTGTTAGATTGAATTTTTAGTAAATCTGGACTTCCGCCAGGAAGGCTATTTCATCGTCTAATTGCGTGCAAAAAGAAGGACCAATTTAATAGTAAGCATCCCTCTTCTCACGAAGCTCGGTCAAAGTATTTGAGTGATTATGTCTACTCCTAAAGTGGTCTTTAGGCGTTAAAATATGGGGAACAAGACGTGAATTACAAGAAAGATTAAAACGTTTGAGTAACCCCATAGATAACTTTTCGCGTCTGGACCTCATCGTGTCCTAATTTAGAGAGTGGATCATTTCTGTCACACTCGCGGAATGTTGGTAATTGCCCTTAAAAAATCTGGCTGCTCTATGCTGGACCATTTCTATATTCTGAATATTGAACCATCCGATTTCAAAAATCCTTCATACATTCAGCCCCTTTTCTTCCCCTAACTTTGAGCTATTCGGAAGTTGTTTTTTTGAAAAATCCAACTTGGCAAACACAGTTGGGATTGTTACATAGTCACTGTCGAAGTTACAGGATCAACCCCCTTGTAACAAAATTAAGCAAGAGTTAAGCATACAAAAAGTAGACTAACTCAAGCAGAAATGGTCATAGCTAACATACACGTGGGCATGGATGTGATGCAAACAAGGGCGACAAAAAAAAGAAGCACACCCCTACAGCGTATGCAAATTAACTTGGTAAACATGAAAAAAAAATCTCGACAAATTCGTGTTTCTCGTCGCATTTCAGAGTTACGCATCATAAAAATTTCCCGTGTCACAGCGGTTGCTACTGCAGCCTAAAAAACGCTCCACTACACCTAAAATTACGTATGCCACTTTTTTTTTTGCATCCGAAATTTACGCTGAATACGTAAAAGATTTTTCTCCTAGAAAATGTGCATTTTGAACATCATGTGTGTATATGAAAAGTGGTGCTGGGGAAATAAGAATAAAAAAGCAGAAAAGTTTCTAGCGTTACGACTCCCGTGTTACTTATAAATCAAGTAGGTTCTAACAAATGCGATGCTAGCACTAGTACTATATTGCGAAAGCTACACGGAAAAATAAAAAATATATATATATTAGCCTCGTCTTCCATCAAAGCGATACGATATGGTAAAAGAAAACTTTTTCCAATTTTCTTTAACTATGAAAAAAAAAATTGAAATGCTTGAACAACCGAGAAATCTGGAAATGGCCCATTTGGTCAACGACGGCAAAGACTATTGGTCAGCTTATGATACAGATAGCGGATTTGATCTGGGCAATGGCTTTTTCTAGGACTACACATTTTTATTTTCCAAGGTGCACCAGTTAGTGATTTCAGCAGCAGAAAATAGTACGAGCCACTGTGATGTTAAATCACCCTTTGTAACAGTGTGTATTTTAGTATTTTTGGTTAGGTATCAAAGGGTGGATAAAATAACTTGAACCCTAAGAATTATAGGGATAGTTTGCCATTCACGTCTTGGGAATTTCAGCACATATCACCGTTTATTTTACATTAAAAAAGAACTGTTTAAAAATCATTTCAAAAAATGTATTAAACATTTTTAGTAGCTTACATATTTCAAGAATTTAGGGGCCATTCAAACAGGACAACCCCGAAATTCCTTCAAAAATTGACTTCTCTTTCCCTCCCCCCTACACCCTGTCCACATGATGTCCATTTTAGTCCAGACTCCCCCTCCTCATAGACGCCCTTATTATTATTTTTTTGTTGTGAAAAGTAGGGTGTCCAGAAAATATGTTAGCATATACAAAGGCCCTTCCTATAAATTTTGAAGCACCTGCTTCGCTACAAATTCCAAGACATTTTTCCAGATTTTTCTGATTAACAGAAATTCCAGCATAAAATTAGAGTTTAACACAAATTAAGGCGTAATTGACGACTTTTGCTAGTTTTTAAAAATTCAAGTACATTTGGGACTGAGGATACATTTCTTCTGTTGTCCACTACCCCTTTCACAGATTCATTAAGACTTATTAAACTAAAAACCCAAAACTGAAAAATACCATCATTAGTGGACGTCCATAATGGATTTTCCCCTGTCCACATGCCAGCAGATCCCCTGCCCATCCCCCAATTGAGGACGTCCTTTATGAATGGCCCCTTACATCAATGTTAACGGTAAAATTATGAATATTCATTATACATCATATCATATGCAATACGGTATAAATCGTGCATTTTCTCACTATTTTCTTTTTTTATAGCTCCTCCATGTGTGCAGATCATCTTATTTCATATCTTGAGCATTTGGTATCAAGAGCGTCATGAAGCAGCCATTACAGAGCCCAAGAATGAAATGCTTGGACTGCATTGTATTTTTTTTTTATAGCTTCTGACCCATTCTCGCTGTTTTTCTGACCCTCACGCCAATGTCCAATGGATCGGTTATTTGATCACCGTTAGGCCATGCGATCATAAGATTGAATTCAGGTCCGCATTGAAACCTGTATAATACTCCAATAGCAAAAATGGGGAAACAGTATTTACAGCTAGTACAAAGTTGGCAACGAAATTTTACAATTAACTTTATAATTCATGGGTCAAAACAAAAACCTGCAATGCGGTGCAAAATACACCAGAAATAGGAAAACCAGAAATGGCGCTGGCAACAGCTGCTTCAACTACTTTTAATACGATCAAGCCTCGATAAATTGGTGCAACTCGACACAAGAGGGGGGCATTGAAACCGATAGGCCTAAGCCACGAGACACTTTACGGCGTAAGAAACGATATTTAGAGGGTCAAACAATATGGACACTGACCTAATATAATCAAATCGAAGAGAGAAATGGCAGAGTAGAAGTAAGGGGGTCCCCTGGAGTGCAAACACAGGGTTGCCAATCAAAGTAATCAAAACGAATATAAGAGAGGCGAAGTCTGCTTAGTAAGAGCTCCATTGAGAAATAAAGGAGGGCGTGAGAAATCGATTTCTATTACTAATGTTTTCTTGATTTCTTTATCGCCTTCCATCCTGATTACAGTCCCTTATTTTCACTATTCTCCAAAGTCTCTTTCAAGAAACTGCAGACTACCAACCCCTTTTCCCTCAACGCTGTAATTCAAGGAACTGACAGTATTGGGAATAAAGTGGGGAAATAGAGAAAAAATCCTCTGAACAACTGTCCAATTCCTAGCATTCTACATCTCCCATCAATTCGAGATTTCCAAAATTCTCTGTCATTGTTACCTTTAGGGGGCATTCAAGAAGGACGTCCTCATGAGGGGGTGGGGAGGGAGGTATGCTGGCATGTGGATACCATGTGGACAGGTTGAAGGTAGACATTATGGACTGTGTTTTCCAGGTTTTGGATTTTCTGTTTAATTAAGTTTTAAAGGTGAGTGACCAAATTTTTTGTCATTGCTACCTTTAGGGGCCATTAAAAAAGGATGTCCAAGAGGGAGGCACGTGGACAGGGGAAGGGAAGGGGGCATTATGGATGTCCACTAATGATGGTATTTTCCAGTTTTTGGATTTTCTGTTTAATTAAATATGAAAGGCCAGAGAAAGGTTAAATGGACACCTGAAAAAATGTATCCCAGACCCAAACGTACTTAAATTTATAAAACATCGGGAAAGTCGGGATAATAATTTTACATATGATGGAATTTTTCTTCGAGGTCTGGAAATTTCCGTTTATCAGGAAAAACTGGAGAAATGGCGTAAAATTCGTAGAGAACAGGTGCTTGGAAACTTATAGGATAAGCCTTTGTATGTTCTAAAAATTTTCTGGACACCCCACTTTTCGTAAAAATTAAGGACGTCTATGAGAGGGAGGGGATGGTCTGGGCTAAAATGGACACTAAATAAATGGACGGGGAGGAAGAGGTGGTCCTTTTTGAATGGCCCTTTAAGAGACCATTATTTTGTACAAGAAATGTGGTTATTTATAAAAGAAACGTCCTGAGTTAAGTGTTTGTAATTAGAAGCTGTTTTTAGTCTCATCATAGTGACTTCACGGACCTTTGGGTGTTTCACAACAGCTTTAATTATGCGAGAAAGAAAAAAAAATGTACATTATTGGTGACAGTCTATGATAGTCATTTGTTCCTCCTTATTTCACAAAGTGCACATCATACTAACCATAGATTCGCCCGAAACGCCTTTTTTCAATTTTAAAACCGAGTTAGTCAGACAGTAAATACCGTTTTTACTGTCAACTAGGGAACGTGTTCGTGTAATCTTGCCGAATAAATTAATTTAAGTGGACGACTAGCAACCCTCGAAGCCGATATGGTGTAAGAAATAATTTCTGAACTCGTACATTAAAATGAAGCAAAATGGGAACATCCTCGCTTTATACACTTTACTGCGTAATAAAAGAAAATTACATTTTTTTTCTTCATCTTCTTCTTCTTCACTTTTCTTTTGTACATCGTGCGCTTCCATGTAAATCAACTTCAAGTAAAACACAGCGAGTGGCATTACACGAACAACCCCGCGTGTTAGCTGCATTTAAATTGTGTTTTCTTTTATATATAACATTAAATATTTAGCGAGTGACGAACTGCGAAGAAACTCGACAAATCCATACTACGTGTACATACTTATATTGAAGTAGCTGCCAAAGGATGTCTTTAATGTAACACACGTTGGCTCATTTGAAATGCATGCTTCTTCTTCTTTCCGAAATGCTCTAATTTATTTACTCGAATCTGACAGCTTTACAGAAATGCAATTATTTTGTTATTTGAGCTGAAGGGATGGTAAATTAAAAATCCATTTTTTACTGGAATTCAATTCAACTCATTGGCAATCGAATTTTATGAATTGCCAAATATGAGAGACATGTATGGCTCCATGAACTTAAAGATGATGCATATAATTCTTTGATATTGTATCTAATTGGACTTTCAAGACATAAGCCAGACCTAAGCCAGGATATCGTCCCTAATTTCAGGTAAAAGTATTCGATGTATGACAAAAAAGCGGTCAGAAAATAATCCTGATCAAAACACATTTTCAAAGAAATTTTATAAGACGTAAAGAAAAAAATCTTCTGTTTCAGAACAATCACAGTTCGAAGTAATCATAACATATGCTAGTTGAAGACGCTTCGCAACAGGATATCTTTTTGTTACTTTGGGGCACTTATGTTCAAAAGAGAATTTTTATTATTCATGCGTGTGAATCCATCATCCTCAAGGAAAAATCCAGACTCAATTTTTCTGACAGAAATTATACGGCTGAAAAAGTGCTGGAGAAAATCGTCAGGAGGATAGGAATCTGTAAAAAGAAAAAGAGGACCTGAACGCCCTCAGGGCCAGTTGCAAATGAACGTGAAACTCTGTAAACGCAATTTTGTATCATGGGTGGAAAGCTCGTAAGGTGTTAGTTATAGTATATAGGACGAAGTCAATCCACGGATATATATGCCTTTGTCTTAGCTGGAAACCAAAACAAATTATATAAACTGATCACAGACAAAGTATTATGCACTGGAACCTCTTGTGGTGGGCAGTGTGCTATAGGCAGAAAGTTCATCTTCAAGCTTTTGTTGACAGAACTATCGTGCAGTTTTGCTGTTTTAATTTAAATTGTTGGTAAGCACATGCACACGATTGATTTTATTTTAACCAACATACTAAAAAACGGTTACTCTCGAGGTAGAAGATTATGAAAAACGGTTTTCAGAAACAGGTATAGCCAAATTTCGTTACTATCTTTGTGTTATCTGGTTCGCTCTATTTTGGAATAGTGCGCTTCTATTTGGAACCCTCACAAGATGGTTCACATACAGAATATAGAGATGGTCAAGCGCAGGGTAGCCAGATATGTTAAGGGCAGTGTTGTAGTCCTGCGAGTGTGACGAACTGTCACACTTGGACTCACTGCTGTTTCTGTTTAGGATCTACGTTGATACAATTTTGACATTGTTTTGAGTTGAAACCAGTTCTCTTCATTATTTTTATCCCAATAATCTCAGTCCAACCTTCACTTTTCAAATCTGTTTTCAAACTGATTTTACTGTTCTTATTTCTCTTATTCTACTTTTCTTGCATGTGGCAAAATTCTAACATTCAAAATTAAAACTTAATTGCACATGCAACAAAACAATCAAACCAGAAAAGAACTCCAGCACAAATTCAAATTCTATTTAACAACAAAAAAGATGGGATTCCAACAGGCAGTTACCAACATTATTTGGGACACGTTGAGGAAAACTTATCTATTTGCTGCGATTAGACGATGGAATAGCTTTCCTGACGAAAGTCCAGATTTAGGAAAAATTCAATTCATAGTCAAAATTCCAAGTCATATGGCATTTACTTTCTGACTGTAGAGTATTGAGTTGAATTTAGTATAGACATTTAGTACAAATTATTCCTACAACTTAAGCACGTTTCGCATCTGTTCCCAGATAAATACAATGGCAAATTCTTCGTGTAGTCACAGTTTTGATGACGGCTATAATGCTACAAATACTCGCACACGATTTTCCACCATAATGTCCACAATTCAGTACCTGAGGGTTTGCTTCTAAAGTTTTCTTCAAAGAGAATTTAATGGAAGCAGTGCAGACTATAAAACTGTCTGATATGAAACTGCCCATCAGAGAGGGGCGCCCAATAAAGGGGTGGACTGTAACGAAATTTCTCTTAGGAGAATAGCGTATATAAGCTCTAAATGATATAAACGTGCTGTTCGTAGTAGTATTGAAGAAGTTGTTGCCCCAAGGCTTGAAGAACAGTCAAGAACTTGAACCTATCTTTTCAGGCAATGCAGTCCTCCATAGTAAAAGTGAAAGTGCACGTTAAGAAAAGAAAAAGGCAATAAAGTTACTAAGGATAATATGGTTCAAGTAAACTCTAGATGCCTATTGGCTGACAACGCCATTGCTGCGCAATGAAACAAAATGCATTATAAAAGCATTAGGGCGAGAAGCTTGAAATCCTAAAATCGTATAATCAGCCATAAAGTTAAGCGAAAGTGTACGTTGAAGGCGGATGTCGATGCTCCGAGGTAGATTCATCCCAATCAGGAATGCAAATCAATGAATAATAGGGAGACATAATAGGCGAAATCAAGGAAGAAAAACAAATAAAGAACATGTAGAAATAAAAAAAAGCAATTGCCAAACTTCAATGGAAATCAATATACTGGATGTGCGGTAGATTTTTAGGGCTACATCGTTTATCTTCACCCAACTGTAGCTATAGAAAAAAAAATCTTAACTAATTTGTATTTTTCTACTTTTTATCAGTTTTTTTGGAGCATCGAAAGCCTGAAGAGGTTTATAAATGCTATTTTTTTAGAATCAATGGCTGCCAATTGAAAAACAAAGCACGTACAAGCAAACAGCAAGAGCTTCTGCTGTGGTAATACTGTAATTGTTATAAGGGGCCATTCAAAACTAACGTCCCCGAAATTCCTTCAAACATTGATCTCACCCCCTTCACCCCTGTCCACATGGTGTATATTTTAGCCCAGACATCCCTCTTGTCCCCCCCCCCAATAGACGTGAAAAGTAGGGTGTCCAGAAAATTTGTTGGAACATACCAAGGTATAATTCCCTACATACTTGAGGTTTAAAAATTCGAGTACATTTGGGACTGGGGACATATACTTCTTCTGGTGTCCATTTCCCCTTTCACTGACCTTAAAAACTCAATGAAACAGAAAATTCAAAAACTGAAAAATACAATTATTTGAGGACGTCCATACTGTCATTTCCCCCTAGTGCATGCATGTGTCAGGGGGGAAGGAAATACCCCGGCACTGGGATTTCTGGGGTCCAACGAGCATTGGCAAATAACAAGGGCAAAGGGAACAATTGTCCCCTGTGCTCTCCTCGTGTCCCAAGTCCCAAGCAGGAAAAGTATATTTTTCTGCAGCAAAATTGAGATTTGTTTGCACTAAAAGAGATGTTTTTATGCCCAAAACTGAGATTTTGGCTCTTGCACAAAACGGGTTCAAACGGGAATACCTCCGCAAAACGGGTCACTACTGGTTTGTGCTAATTGCTGTTCAAATTTCCCGGGAGTAAACAAAATATTGTTATAACTAGTAAAGTTGAAAAGATCAGGTACGATTATTTATGTCATGGAATTTGTTTAGAAATATTGGCAATGCGCACAAATATTCATAATCCATCTATGACAGTGGGATTGACACTGTACCTGGAAATGTGTAGATAAGTTTATTTAAAAATTTCATTTTATGACACTAAGGACAAAAAAAAAGATCCAAAATGTACTGGATTGCAAATTGACTGATGGAATTTGCAAACAAACTCAGAATGTCCAACATCTCGACTTTCATGCAAATCTCTAACTATACAGAAGCGTAAAATGAAGCCATTTTTCCATTGCGCAATTGGTCTATATACATATAGGGTATATATATATATACCGACGTTATTTTCAATATGAAAGCAGATCGTGTTATCAAATAACCGAATTCCGAAAGATTTGGGTTGAAATACATGTTGGGGATAATTTCCTAAACAAGATGAAATCCCGAGCCACATTTCTTCACTTAAGACCCCCTTAATATAATAAAACTTTCCTCTTGACTTTCGTGTATTTGCGCAAGGCAATCTATTACGAATTCATGCATTTCACAAGAGACAAGACGCTGACAGGGATTCCTTAATAAAAACTCTTTAATGAAAACGGCCATCCAACGTTGAAGGCAAAGGGATTCAGTCGGAGGCAAAGTGAAAAGACTCGAATTCAATCACCAAACTTCTCGTTTCAAGGAGTATAGGAGAGTTAGACGAGCTTAGAGTAAGGCTAATAGCGAATTGCACAAGCATCCCAAAAAAAGAAATAAGTACGCACTGCCTTGTAAGTATATGAATATATATGTGGGGGACGAACACGTATGTGACTAGATTACGGAAAATATTGACAAGGTGGAAAAGTTGGTTTGCAAGCCCCTTTTAAGTTAATGCTGGGAAAGGTCCACGAAAGGGGAGTGTGTTGAGGGAGAAATGCTGGGAAATGACCAACATGTGTCGGATATACATACATCGAAATGGAGGGATGGACAGCGCAATCGCGTCCAATTCGTAAAAGAAAAAAAATCCAGAAACAAAGAATCCAACATGGTGGCCTAAAGTACAAAACAAGGACGTGAAGCAAATCACGGGGCTGGGCAGTCCAGCAGAATCAAACAAAGCAAGAACAATTCATAGCAAATCGTACTGTGGAAAAGGGAGAATGGTCAATAATGCAATAGTCTCAGTAAAGTAAGAGAGAGGTAGACCATCAACGGTCGCGACACATGATGTTAATATATGGGAAACAATATGTGAATTACAAGAAAGATTTAAACGTTTGAATAATCCCATAGCTAACTTTTCGCGTCTGGGCCTCAAGGTATAATTTAGAGAGTGGAACATTTCTGTCACACTCGCGGAATGTTGGTAATCGCCCTTAACAAATCTGGCTGCCCTACGCTGGGCCATCTCTATATCCTGAATATGAACCATCCTGTGAGGGTACCAAATAGGAGCGCAGTATTCCAACATAGGGTGAACCAGAGTAAATTTATTAGTTATGAAATAAAAAATAAGGTGTTGAATAAAATCCAATTTAAAGCCCTTGTTACGTGTATATTTTCCAAATCTAAAGGCCAATAAGCACGAAAGGCTTGGTAAATTAGGGAAAATAAATAAATA
>JAQGAE010001630.1:0-21835 GCA_034696685.1 Julus scandinavius
GCGGAGGGGGAGGGGCTATGACGTCACTTCCGGTGGGTGGGGGCGTGGTCACCTCCCACCGGAAATCACCACCCACTCCCGCCATATGGGTGTACTGTACTACTGTCATTAAAAAGCGGAATGGGGACCATACATGTAGCTATATTTATGGCTAAGTAAAGTTGATATATGGTCCATTCAAATAAATATAATGCACAAGTATGGCGCATATTGTCTCTACGGTTTATGGTGTATACTGTCATGGTGCATGCGTACTGTCTGTATAGTAAATGGCCATGTCTTTATAGAAACTATATGTCTACTAATAGCCCATACCTGTCCATTAAAAAGCTTTAAACATGGTCATTTAATTTACCCACCGTTATACATGACCAGTCAGTCGTAGAAGCCCAGAGAAGTTTTTGGGGCGTCAATTCTCCCTATGTTACCTCGCTTACCGCGCCCTCTACAGGTGAAATTCTCGACTTGACCCCTATCCAGGTGCACCGTGGGTCCCATCGTCAATTACAACACCCGTGCGGCCGCTTAATGAATCATCGTCTGGCGTTCATTTCACACCCTATTGTTGTTTCAAAAGACAAGTAGAAAAAAGCAACAGAAAAACAAGTTGTTTTTCAACCCCAACTCTTTAACATAGAGAACAAGATGAACAGGTGGTTTTCCTCCCCGCGAAAGGAGGAGGCCTCAATTAATGGCCTTTGGGGAGAGATTAATGACTGGCCATGCAGGGATTTATTTTTAAAACACTATACAAGTACAACATGGAATTCTTTTAATAATGAGCGGTTAAGGTTAATCAACTCTTTTGTATCATCCGCTGGCTTAGTGTGTCTATATATACGACGTCGCGGTCACGTGACAGATAAGAGCTTAGTAGTTAGATTTTACATATATTTTCAATAAAGACATGGCCATATACAGACAATATGCACCATTTCTATCCTTTGAATGGCCGTACACAGCCATTTTTAGTTTTTAAACGGATTTTTAATAGCAAGATGTGGGCTATTCTTCGACATAGTTTCTCAATCATACAGGGTTAAATGATCCAGGAATGGAGTAGGGACACTGGGGAGCATTGAGACAGTTTTTTTTGTGTGGTTTTTTTAACATTTTTTGCGCATTCAATTATTGTCCCATTAATCTAAAATTGTAAGGATGTGGTTTATGTGGGTGTCTATAAAAATGTTATGAAGCGAATTCTATTCAGTTCAACTTAGTACCCTACAGTCAGCAAATAAATGCCATATGGTAGAGGGATCATCTTACCCAATCATTTCAGGAAAATGCTCCTACGTGAGTAGCGACTTCGACATCATTGTTAAATTGAATTTTTACTACATTTTTAGTTTCGCCAGGAAAGCTATTCCATCGTCTAATCACATGCCAAAAGAAAGACCAATCGTAAGCATCCGTCTTGGCACGAAGCTCGAAGCTCTGTCAAAGTGATTGTCTACTCCTATAGACAATTGGCATTAGGCGTTAAAATATGGAAAACAAGATGTGAATTACAAGAAAGATTAAAACGTTTAAGTAACGTTTTGTGTCTGGACCTCAACGTGTCCCAATTTTTAGAGGGAATCATTTCTGTCGTACTCGCATAATGTTGGTAACTGCCCTCAACAAATTGGGCTGCCCTAACCTGGACCATATGAACCATCCTGTGAGGGTTCCAAATAGGAGATGGCAAACAGATCAAATTACTGTAAAATTTGTTTGTGAATGTCTCAGTTTACTCCACTCCTGGAATAAAGTGAGACACCACTTTTATGCAAATATAATGGCTTGTATCTACCATTGTTTGACTGAAAAGGTTATGAGTTGCAACAGAAAAATGATAAAAGGAAATTATTATACTTTAAAAAAAGTTCCTTCACTGCTCGTTACATCTTCCTTGCATCTTCCAAAATCATTCATTTTAACTTTTCTAAAATGTTTTTGACTCATTTTCATTCATGTAGCTATGTTAGACATACAATATAGCTAAATAATAATTATCAAAATTGACAACAATTTTTGTATCAGTTTACCCTACCCGGAGAGATTGCCCATAGAACTTAAATTGCATCAAAGGCAATTACATTCAACTAAAACTATGTTTCTATTTATTTGGCAATAAGATGTGTATTAATTAGCAACAGATAGAATATGTGAAACAAAATATTCAGGGAGAAACGACACAAAAACTAACTCTTTAAAATTCCACAAAAGGTATTGTACACTATCTGTTTGTCACATAGGTTGTGATATTTTAGATTAAATATCCTCACCTTACCCTGTGTCTCAATGCTCCCCAGTCTCTCCTATACATACATTTTAAACTCTATACGTGAACCTAGAGCATCTACAAGTACATATCCATGGCCATACGAACACGTATGATCATAGTTAGGTCCTAAGAAGCGTTTGGTTCGAATATCAAGTGGTCCCATCATTCGGAATACGGCTTAACCTTTCAACGAGGGTATCAAAAAAGCTTTTATGTCATCACCATTATTCATTTTTTGTGTTAAAAATGAAAGCTAATTTTGAACGCTTTTTTCAAACTCTATATAAAAAAATGGCATTATGAAAGGCGAGTATGATGAGAGGTGATCATTAGGAGATGTTCCAGCTGACCCATTAGCACACGGGGTCACATGTATACCAGGCCCCAAAAAAGCCCTCCTAATTTAATTAGCTCTCATTTGGGCTTCGTTTCAATGCTATTCTGCTGTTGTTGTTCGTGTTAAATGCACGCCTTTTATTGCATTGATTTAGTAGGTGGTCAAGCACGAACAATCAACGTGTACATACGTTGACAGGGGGCGTTTAGACAGTGGCGCCACCAGCGACAAACTATGGCTAATTAACGTTTATGCAACATATTGTAAAAAAATGAGAATACAAATAGACACAATACACAATAGACGTCAATGTCATGATAGAGGGTGGTGCAAAAAGAACTGGGGTGAAGAAGTTATAATGTATTTAGGGACATATGGTATACTGTACATGCTATACTGTGGCGTAGCGAGGATATTTGGTTCACAGGGCAAAACACCTAAATTTGCGTTCCCCGTCTACCCTCCACTACCCAAAATCGTGCCCCCATCCTCCACTATTAAAATTGGCGCCCTTGCCCCGAAATCTCCACTACCCAAATTTGTGCCCCATCTTCCGCTACCCAAATTTGTACCATATACTCTTCCGCGACCCAAATTTGTGCCCCAATCCTCCACTATCCAAATTGGCGCCCTCCCCATCCTCCACTGCCCAAATTTGCGCCGCTACCATCCGATCCTATACCTCCCAAATTTACGCCCTTATCCCCCATCCTCCTCTACAAAAATGGGCGCACCCCCATCCGCCGCTACCCAAATTTGTGTCCCACCCAATCCCCCACTGCCAAAATTGCGACCCCTCATCCGCCAATACTCAAATTTACGCCCTTCCCCACCCTAATCTTTACTACCCAAATTTGGGCCCTTTCCCCCGATCCTCCACAACCCAAATTTGCGTCCCCCCTCATCCTCCGCTGGCATCTGGAAAACAACACTGTTTGTATTTTGCTACTTAAAATAAGTGTATTTATCAACTTTCAACAAGTTTAATATATATATAATCCAACAAACCCCTCTCCCCCGTCCTTCCACCTCTCGCTACGCCACTGATGCTAGTATAATGTCCCACAAATGGCAATATGTTCTAACATATTCCATATTCCATATTCAATAAATTGAGTTCCCTAAACAATACTTTTGCAATCCGCCATACTCGTAATCAGTACTCATATACATGAGTACAATTTACCCGAGCCTGATTACGTTACTACTCGTACTATGGAGTATGATTCCACAGGTACTCATAATCAGTACTTCTGCACATACTTATACTATAGAGTATAATTCCACTGCAATCGTAATTAGTACTTTTACTCATGAGTACAACTTGCCCAACTCTGTTCCATATATGCCCAACTTTTTATTTATCCATGTATCGAATTTCTTTTTATAAAAATATATCAATTTTAGACCCAGGCATACATGCGTCGTTTTGTTTCATTCATTTTAATAATTTTCATTAATATCTTCGCATTTGTTATTTTTTTCAGGGCATCCAACGCACGCCCATGTATCATTTTCTTCGATGAGTTTGATTCGCTGGCTCCCAGGTAAGAATTTTCTAGAAATTTCAGATAATTAATCTGTTTTTATTAAAATTTCTGTGGTCATGACTAATATTTCTTGAAAAAGTACAGCATATAGAACTTGTAATATATTAAATGAAAACGTATAACCAATATTTGCTAAATTATTATGTGAGGGTTAATATTCATTTTTCCAAAAGAATAAATCCAAATTTGTCCCATATGCCCGGCACAAAAAAAGTTTTTTGGAGATTGGTGAGGGTGTAATAATCTCTTAAACATCTAATTTATTCTCAAAAGTTATGTTTTGCATAAACACGTGTTCATATCTCGTCTTGTATTAACGATATTGCACGATGTCAAAAAATAATGTATATATGTTCACCATGGATTCAACAACAGCATATATTTTTTGATAACCGATAATGATAATGCCAAATGATAATTTCTCCATCTATAATTCGTCGAGCGTTTTACCTAATCTTTCTCAATGTCCATGCAAATTCACTTTTCATATCTTTTTCCTTTTTTAGTATAGAAAATTTAGAGATTAGTGTAAAATATGTGTTTTTTTGAACGCATGCAGGCTATGAAAATGCAAAACAAGTAAATGATGAAGAACAAAAAAAAAAAAAAAAAAAAAATGCTATACCCACAGAAGATTATTATTATTATTATCATCATCATTATTATCGACTCAGATATTCATTAAGCTGCTGGGAGAAGCAGATTGGAGGAAAGTGTCTTTTGGGGAGGGTCCTTATAGACTAGTTCTCAGAAATGCATCTTAGGAGATAGGCATGTGTGTGTGGGGGCTTTTGAACATAATGCTCCCCCTTCAAGAGGGAAAGATAATGGTGGGGGAACCATAGGGGGAGCCATTGTTGTCACTCTCTATCGCGGGGCATAATAATTAAGCGAATATATGTTTGAGAAAACGAAAAGCGAGGTTTAAACGGGCGAAAAAGATATCCGAGAATCTCCATAAATTAGTGGCTGGGAATCAGGAAATTTCTTGCATATATTAAATAGCTTTCACTTCCTCAGATAATAAGAAAAGATCTCTTTTGCCTTTTTGGCAACGAAGACGACGCGTGCAATTATTAAAAGATATCGAAGAAGATGCGAGGGATGAAAGATGAAACACATTTTTAATATCGATTATTAAAATAATAATAATAATAATAATCATCGTCGTCGTCGTAATGAAATGAATAAAGAAAAAATGCCTGAAAGCCATTTCAAATAATGAAAAATGGTTGGTAATAATGATAATGATAATAATGAACGAGCGGAGTTCTATTAAATATAATAATGAACAAGATTAACTCTAATTTTTGAGCATTTGCTCATGTGTTTCACGTATGAGTATTTTCTTGGTTAGAGCATATATTCAGAAATGTTTCGCGTATGAGCATAATATTCACAAGTGTTTGTTTTTTCATATACAAGTGTTTTTACATTGGTTTAAGCTAAGTGTTTAGAATTATCATATGCTTCAAGCGTTTCGAAACAACAGAAATGGATTTTTTTAAACTGCTAAAAAATGGGAAAACGTGTTTGAAGTCATTGATTAATCCCAATTTGTTTTACACAGGAGGGGACATGACAGCACTGGAGTGACCGACCGTGTGGTCAACCAACTTCTGACTCAGATGGACGGAGTCGAAGGTCGGCAAGGTAAATAAACCCCTAAATGTAATTACTTTCTTGAAACATGTCTCAAAACCCCCATGTATCAAAGACAGCTTTTTATGGTTTAGAATTCATGGGGAACACTTATAGAAAACACATTGGAAATGCATATATAGGACAACATCAGATAACACATTGTGAATGCACAGGGTACACCTAATACACCTTTGCATGCATAGAGAACAACACATTGTAAGTGAAAAGAGAACGCTAGATAAATGTACCGTAAATGTGTTACATGTAATATTGGGAAAACACTTCCGTAAAAATAACTTAATGCAACCGTAAAAATAACTTAATACAACCATACAATTAACGGAACACTTCTACAATAATCGTGTAATTCTTCTATGACACTATTTTTTAATAACAGTCGCACTCAATTTCCATTGTTTATGAAATATTCTTCGAAATTTTTGACAAATTTGTAGGAACTATCACGTATATCCAGTTTACTACATGCATATTTCTTTCAAATTTTACTCAATTATCCGTGTAAAAATTACGGATTTTTTTAATTCTGTGCATAAATGTATTCTGAATGCTTTCTAAACACCTTTAAATAAAGCATTGTGAGCACTTACAATGAACCAACTTTTCTAAACATAACTAACACTCGCAGAACGCTAAACGCCAAAGCAAACGTCTTCATTTAAGCCGGTCCACACCAAAGAAAACACGGAGCTCAAGCAAAAAAACACGACAAAACGAAATATGAAAACATGAAACATAAAACTCGAAACATGCTTCCAGGAGCATGTTTCCAGAAGCAAAGTTGCATGATAAACGGAGAAAATGTTTTAAGTTGATGATACTCCTTACCAAGGCGTGTACGCTGCCGTCTGCTCGCTTTTTGCTGACGGCGTGCAGATCATCTGTTCTATCGTTTCTCGAAATTCGTCCGCACACAGTCTGAAAATTGCAGGTTTTATCTGATGGCTGCGTGCATGCCTTGGTACAAGTGTCGAAAAGTGAAAACATTTTTTACTTTGATCCCAACCGCATCTAGGGCGATCGGCGAAATGTTTTCAAAAGCAAGCTTTCGAAAGCAAAAACGCTCAAAAGTTTGCTGAAACATCGGGACGGAGTCTTGGTAAGCAAACTTTTATTGCAAACATGTTTGAAAAACTTGCTTTTGCTCCGTGTTTTAGTTGGTGGGGATGCAGCATTACGATTGCCGTTCTCCGAATTCACATGTTTCTATTTTGTTCTCCCGCGCAGGAGTGTACGTGCTGGCCGCCACCAGTCGACCGGACCTAATTGACCCGGCTCTGCTGCGGCCGGGAAGGCTGGACAAAAGCCTGTATTGTCCGCTGCCTTTGTCGGTAAGTCGTCGTCGTCGCCTTTTTCTAGTACGTGTGTCTATTGATCGATTCGGACCAGCGAAGCGCACAATGGTCGAGGGCATTGTCATGTGTCCGAGTGAGAAGAAAACCTTTTGATCATTTATCAGAAAGGTTTTTCTCTCCCTCTCTTGGATGAGAGGCGAGGGAAAAACCCATCCTCTTGTTGGGTGCCCAATGTGTGTGCGAGAGTGCACCTTCTCGCCTCTCAAAAATTATCAGCAGACCAAGAGATGCGACCTTGAGGTCAGAGACGACTTCCTGTCTCCCTTCAGCAAGCAGGACGGAATCGATAAAACCTGCTTTTGCCCTCTGGGCACAACCCTCAGCCTCAATCACGAGCAACCAACCGATAATACCAATAAGTCTAAGCATAAGCCCTGCTGCTCAAATGCGTTATGAGGTTAGGGCCAGCTGGGGTTATCAAAGGCCTATTAGTTTCCATTTACGGAGACAATAATTTAAACGCGGTTGTAGCAGGACGCCTTCGGCGACTGTTTCACATCGGAAGAAGGATCCGACGGATAGCGACGCCGTGTCCAGAGGTCGGGCTCCTGATAAACCTTTTCGAATTAGACGCCGCCGTTAATATTCATAGTTTTCTCTCTGCCATCGTCGCATATAGGAGGAACGCGAGGACATCCTTAGGGCTCTTGGCCGCGAGGTGGCGCTGGACGAGGACGTCAGCTGGAGCATCGTGGCCGAGGAGTGTCGCCACTTCAGTGGAGCAGATCTCAGAGGGCTCCTCTGCAATGCCCAGCTCAAGGCGATTCACAGGATACGCGGAAAAATGACTGTTGGAGGTGGGTAAAAGTGACGAGTGGTTCTTAGGGACCAAGTTTGGCCTTTTATCACCAAAAAAAATTTCAACATTATTGATGTGAGGTGATGTTCTACCCATTAGTTGTTTGCTTGTTTGTTGATTTTTAACGTTGGCCTATTTCTGCAACATGAGGGCCAAATATCAACTCCAGAGGATGAACCTACCTGGTAATGTTGCCTACGAGGGGGGACTTCCACCCCCTCTTGTGGGGTCTTTAACGTGCAGCAATCTACACGAGATCTCGGTTTAACTCTCATCCGAAAGTGATGCCACTTACGGAATTTCTCCCAACCGTAAAAATGTCCACTATCAGCGTCGGCTGTAGTAGTTATGGAGAATTAACATTAAAGATTTAGGGCATGGTTTTTGGTTAAGCATGAAATTAACATTGCAGGTACAGGACTTGGTTTCAGGTCCAGTAGATGGCACTGCGGTGTTATGACGTCGCAAAAGGGATTTTGCATAAACGGCCTTATTTTTGGTTGTCATCCTACGAAATTTTGAGTAATAGGTAAACAAGTTTTTTTGAGAGAGAGATAGAGATAGGACGAGTAGACGTTTGAACAACCTGCCGATAACACGTTATCTCGCTCTCGTAAACACATAATTCGAAATGCACACAATAGTCTAAAAAAGGCTGCTTTTTGGTGAGAATCTCCATATGTATAAACAAGGTGCTCGTCAAACAATGAGATATGTAACCGCATTATATACCCATCCTATTTTCCTTTCCATATATCGAAAGTAAACATTTCAATTGAAAATGTTTTTTATATGCGATTACATACGTTTTAACACGTTTAGTTTTCCTCCTGGAGGGTTTCACTAAGCGGCCATCTTGAGACTGATTTTCGAACACAAATGGGACAAAAGTAATGGAATTGTTAAATATTTGTATCATGTATTATCAACATTTTTTAAACAATTCCATTCATTTAATATTCTGCGGTTATCAGAACGCCACCATTTAGAAATGAAAAACTCAACTGAATTGAGTAGCTAAAACACCTTAGCTATGGTCATGGAATGGATTTCGTTTAGGATTTCAACTAGTTTGAAATCTATTTCGTGAGCACATAAAGTTTGACCAAATCATGTAAACATTTTTTCTTCAGATGGTTCACCTTCTTCGCCATCATCTTCTGCCGATCGAGGATTGGAAGATTTTGTGCAAATCAACAAACCGGAAACAAGCGTGGAAACTTCTGAAAATGGCGTCAACCTGTCGAAAGGAGTGACGAAAGCGGTCCATGTAGCCAAATTAGAAGATGGGCCAGTGACCATTGATGCCGATACCAGCAACGCCATCAAACGGCAGGTTGGTCAATACATAAGCTTTTAACATATATGACGCATAATGATGACTTTTTAACACGTTTTGTACATCTTCTAACGTATTCCGTAGCTAGAAGCCATTTCCTGTAGTCTCTATGGTTTGTCAGCAGTTGTAACGTCCTCTCGTATCGGCCAATCAGCGGTGGTGGTGACGCAAGGGGATCTGATGGAAGCCGCAGCCGCCATGACACCCTCTGTAAGCCCTTTGGACAGGCAGCGCTACCGTGACATGTAAGTAAAAAAAAGCTTCAAGTTACTATACAGATCTTGTTTAACGTGCCGTGAGTTGGAAAAGGTTGAAAAACTAGCCGAAAGTGGTGTTTCAAAAACCATCCATCACAATGTTTGCCATATCAGAACTCTTTTATTCGATCTCTAAATTTAAACCCGGATTTTTTTTTGCAAAAGAAAAAAATATATATTTCTCATTTCCTGATCTGGCAAAAGTTTGTTTAAAAATGACATATTGGAACACGATACGTGGTGTAAAACAACACCTTTGTGAATGGTGGTGATCAAAGGAGGGTGTTAAGGGGATTGAGGGGGTAAAGGGAAAGATTAGCATACGAAACGCGAATGCGTAATGAGACCCTCGCAACCGGAATTAAGACGTAAAAGTATGATGGTTTGGCTTATCTGGCTTTTGGTGCATGTATCACGTGGCCCTTTCCTCAAAACGACGGGGATAATACCGATTTGTTTAGTGCGTGCGGTTCAATTTCGTGATACATTTGTAACGGAGGACTCTACACTCAGTCAATGGCCACGAATGTGCCATTCTGCGTATACCAAATTTAAAGGATGTGGTTTATATATTTTTAGCCCTTAGACATAATGGACAGTATCATATATCATATGTTTTACATCTTCTATCGTCTCCAAACACAATGAGCAATGTCTGAGGACGTCTCCAACATAAGCAATGTAGAGTAAACACTGTCCATTACATAACCCCAGTTTTTTGTCCAAAGGATTAAGCAAACTTTTCATGTGGACACTATATGTGGACAAACCTGTTTATCGAAACGTGTTCATGAAATGAAGTTTTGAAAATTGGTTTGTATAAACATATTTTTGTTTCGTGTTTGCTATATGGTCTGTACTGGTCATCCGGACCGCCTCTTGAACGAACACAGAAATGTTCGCTGGAAACGAGATTTTTTTTGGTAAAAAGTTGGCTGAAACCTTTGGATAGAAAACTGGTCTGCAAACTTTTATCGTAAACATGTTTCCGAAACCCCTTTCCCTGTTTCGTGTTTGTTCTGGTCTGTATGACGTTGAAGACGTTAAACTGGGTCCCACCAAAGAAAACACTGAGCAAAAGCATAAAACACAAAACTCGAAACATGCTTTTTCAGTATTATGTTTGTACCAATTAAACAGCATGGTAAATGGAGCAAATGTTATGAGGTCATGACGCTCCTACCAAAGCTCGCTATTTTTAACGGTGTGCAGACGATCTGTTCTATCGTTGCTCGAAGTTCGTCTGCAAATTGCAGGTCTCATTTGAGCCGACGGCTGCGTACATATGCCTTGGTACAAGCGCCATAAAGTTAAAACATTTTTGTCTTGGGCCCCGACCGCTTCTTGGGCGATCGGCGAAATGTTTGCGAAGTTTGCTGAAACATCGGGACGGAAACTTGGCAAGCAAAGTTTTATCGCAAACATGCTTTCAAAAACCTTGCTTTTGCTTCATGATTTGGCTGATGGGAACGCAGCTTTAGTACCACCCCATTCCAGTGTTTTGTCCAGGATCCGGGCAAGGGATCCAGTCTTATAAGACTGGATCCCTTGCCCTCAACGAATGTGATGCTATATATAGCATCACATTTAAGTTGACTAACCCTACTGCAGTAGAATCTGTCTAAAAGTATATGCTTGAGGCTGGTAAAAAATATGCTTTTAGACAGGTTCATTTATGCACGCGAGTCCCAAATCGGGACCGGTTCTACTGTAGTTAGTCGCCATGGAGTTGTATTGAATGTCCCTCGGTAGCCACCAGACGGCGGTGCAAGTCAAAATTTGCTTACTAAGTCTCTTCACCAACCTCCAATATACATAGTCCATAACTCTTTTTTTTCACTGAACCCTTCAGAAACGTCCAAAAATGGCCGCTTTTTACCAGATAAAAATCCTCTCTCGTCTAAGCTTTGTGGAAATCGGATGTGGAAGAGAGTGAAAAGAGTAAAAAAATATATATATAAAAAGGCAAGAGGGAACAAACAAGGTCATAGGTGCCTCTCTCCGCCTATCCTCTCCCACTTCCCAAATTCAGATACGGCGCTAGCTGTGCCTTGAGGCTACGACTCTTGATTTACGACGCTCCCGGTTGCTATCTGACTTCGGCTCCCGTCGGAGCGAACAAATTTCAATATCGGCCGTACAAATTACCCCGTTTTCAGGATGTGCTTAAACACACCATTCGCATCATGTGAAAACGCGTTTAAAATATGCACGGGAAGAAGGAGGGGTAGGGATGGGGGGGGGGTTGTAGATCACAACACGGATGACAATGAGGCATTAAGGCCTTTAAGGGAGAGGCTGAGGGGATTCTTGTATTTTGCATAAAAAATAAGCGTTTTCAAAGTGTGGAAGTTAAATACGAAGCATTTTTGATAAGCTTTTCATTAATCATTAAGACTAAATAAAAAAAACACCCCTCGATCTAGGAGATCAGTTGATTTGTAATGCTGCGGCACACCAAAATCACCGCATCTGATGGCCCATAATGTGAGTTACTTATCACTCGTATACAAGGCAAGAATGGCGAAGTTAAAACACCTAATAGGAACGAATACCGAATTAGGAACCTTTGTAATGTGTAAGCTTATTGTAAAAACGTGGATGGTTTGGACCAGTTTTTGGTGTTTTTTTTTTAATTCTTAAACGACCCGAAACTGACCAGGTCAATTAGATCGAATCAACTTTAGAATATGGCGTTATTTTTACTGTCTTATCAAGGCCGTATATATGGAGGAATCTTGGTGACAGATCCACCCCCCCCCCTTCCGAAATCAAAGAAATTTAACTAATTTTAACTAATTCCCCAACAATTTGTGCCCCAAAGTTACCTTCATGTGTTCAACTTTGAAACTGCATTTTTCAAGGCATTTCCCTAGTGGAAAAATTATACATATATGTAGTACCAAAAATGCTATAGTATGTCCCATATACGTATGTAATGACTTTGTTGATCATCTGAATGGCCATATGTATATTAAAATATGAACCAAAGTTAGCCAAAGTAGCTATGTATGGGCCATATTAAGCTGTAAAATGTCATGTATGGTGACGGCGAGAAACGTCAATTCTGTAATAGGGAAATAATGTTCGATTGAATGGTGTATATCCATTAATGCGGCCGATTAAACACGCATTTGCATTAGTGCGCTCTGGGCCTCTTCCGCCGGAGGGCGCTGGTGTTCACTCTCTATTGGAAGGGGAAACTGATGGAACTGATGGACCTAATTGATCGTGAAGTCAATATTTTTCGCCTCATAATCCAATCCGCCTTTCAATTTGCCCTCCTCATCCTCCAACTACTTTTTAATCACGTTTTTTTGTAAGCTTATTTTTTTCCGCCAGAGGGCCAATTCTCAAAAGTGTCGCAATGTTGCGAACCAAACGACCGAAAACCACTTTCTCACGCAATATAAGCAAATTGCATCTATACATATGCATTAAAATATTAAATACGGTGCATTCCGGATAATCTGACCGTATTTCGGAACAGTGAATTTGTGTCCTACATATAATTGGACCACAGGAACTTACCGTATTAAGTCTCCTCTATTTAGAAATCAATCCAATTCAAGGATATGTTGTGTGATGAACAAAGATGTCTATTTTTTAATTTAATTAAATAAGGAGCCAATGTGCTGTTAGGTGCCATTCTGCGACCATCCAGTTTACGCGCATCATCACACGTGATAATGCTAACATAGGACAAGAGTTTGGGGCATGGAGAATATGTGCAATTATCCGGTCTGTGCCATTAAGCGGGTTCGACTTTATAACAAAAATGATTCTTATTTATTTTTGATATAATTGAACATGGTGCCAATGCGCAATAAGGTGCCACTCTTCATCTATCCACCTCATGCGAGTCCATCGGGCTGAATTAGGGCTGAATTTTGATAAACTGTAAAGTTAACCTATATAAGGACACTCGTATATATAACGTATTTTATATAATGGGACCACATAGAGCACTATCGCATAATGTACAAATCGTACGGGAAATTAAGGCGAAGAAGTCGATTGTATAGAAAGTAGGGATAAATTAAGCCGCGTAATATTACTAATTGACTTTGGTTTATTTATTTGTTTGTATTCATTCGGCAACATTTCCTCTGGAAATGCTTAGTGACAATAAGAGAGAGAGAGAGGCCCTTTCGTCTTTTCAAAAATAAGCTCGCTTTCAATTAGATGGTGTATACAAACTGCTGCATTTGTATAGTTTTCGCACTTTGTATACAAGCATTAAAAAACGAAAGCCTTTTCACAATTGCCATTTTTTAGCATTTTATTCTCGCTCAATAAAAACTCATCTTCGTCACTTTTTTTTGTCGTCAATTTTCGATTTTAGTCGCAAAGAAGTCAATTTCGAAGCTATTTTGTTGGGCATTCATTACACGGCGAACGAAAATAAGCCATTATGTGGCGAAAAAAAGCGTTTAAAAAAGTCGTTTTCATATTATAAGGCAGTAAAAAAAAGCTTTTTAAGTCCGTGACTTCCTTCGTTTATCTACTTATTAGAAATGTGTTCATAAAAAAAAGCATCGAAAGCTTCTTTAATAATAATTTTCTCCGAATTATACTTTTTTTTACAGCTGTATTTATTCTGAGAAATCCCTCCGTATGCTAATCAGCTCCTCGTTTTTAGGGCCGGATAAAAAAGCAATAATTGAATGCTGCACTTTATGACATTTTTAATCTGTTCTCAACTGCAGCATAGAAGAAAAAATCCCGAGTTTTAATATGCTCAAGTATTACTCAAATTATAAAACGTTATGAAGCATGTATCAACCTAACTAAGTAAGGAATCACTTAGGATACTTTCTTAAGTCTCTGAAATGTTTGGGAAATTTGTCGAGCTGCCCTGTAATGCAGGCAAACAATGCATACTTAGGTTCTCATCGTGGAAACCTTTTAACAAGGGGCACCGTGGTATTTGTTCAAACAAAGGAGATTTTGGTAAAATATACGAACATAAATTTGAAATAAACTTATTAATACTATTGATAGTTATAAGTATGCAATATTCTGTTTATAATTTTGTCGAAAGTTCTAATATTTTATACAAAAAGTTCCAAAATTGTTAATTCAATGTCGATATTGTTAAGTTTTATATACAAGTTTTCTATAATTAAATCCATAAGGTATTCCAGAAGATAAATAAAAGTTGACATTCTCACAATTCTGTAGGAATTTGAAAATGTTAGACAGAAACCTCTTTTATGTCCTTATTGAAATTCGTACTGGATGCCTATAGCGTAACACTATGAGATTCCCAAGTATACAAGTATACCATCCGCAATATGTATATTATCGCCTTATGTATATTATTATTTATCGATATCTTTACGACACAAAATCCTCCTCTTTTTTCACACAACCCCCCCTTCAAGCACGTTTTCGTCAGAAAAACCATTCCCAAAAAAAAAACCGATTTGACGAACAATTTTTTTTTTTTGATTATATTTGTATACACATTTGTATACACTCATGTATACAAATCGTCAGCAGCCTTCTTACATTTGAATGCCACACACTGATATAACGAGCCCCCAAAATGCTAAAAAGGCCGCCAGGGTTTAGAAAAGGTTTGAACAAAAATTTACATTTTTTCTCCTCCCTTCTTTACCCTTATTTGTATATACTTAAGATGAAGGAGGAGGAGGAGGATTCACCTTATCGCCAAAGTTGACATTTTACCACAAAAAAATGTATATATTTACGAGGAAGGATAACAAACGACATTAAGTTAACATCGCGAGGGCTTCTTTTCGTGTTTAATTTATGTAGAGACTGTACTTTTTTTACAGAGGGGTTTTCATTCTGTTTTTGGGAGGGTAAAAGGGGAAACTGTGATAACGCCTTAATCTATAAGAAACGTAGCTTTTTTATATCCAAATTCAAGTAAGCCGTTTGACACCGTGTGCATTCGTGAACATACAACCAAAAAAATGTCCTATTTGTGTGAAAAAAAAAGTTGTATCTCTCACTCTCTTCATATATGAAAATATGACAAAACATTTTTGGCTTAAGGCTGCTTTTCTGCATATCCAAAAGCTGTTTTTTTTAAAACTTTTTTTTCTTTTTTTGCTGAAATAACATTATCTTTCACCAAGAAACCGCATTTTTAATGCCAATGAATGTGTAAAAATCCACGTTATAAAGTCTCGCTTTCATGTTTATTTATTTGTATTATTTCGTTTGAAAGATAGTGAGAGCTCCGGTATGTGTATGGTTTGCCGTCTTTCATATGGAAAACTTGCGCTGCCCCTTTAAGGTAGGCAATCAGTGCTGACAGTGGTGAACGAAGGTGCTAACAACATTCAGGGGCAAATGGTTACATTTATTTGTTTGAAATTTATTGAAGGATGCCCAATCATATGGCAAGAATAATTATGTTTATTTGTTTGTATTGCTTAGTTTAAATGATACCCTATAATATCTATCATATGGCATTTGTATGCCGAATATAGGGCTACACGTAAGAACATGCCCCTGTAGGTTGGCAATCAGTGCTAACAGTTAAGCACGAATGATCTAACAACCTCAAGGGGCAAATGGTGAAGTTGTGGTATGGGGCATGTACTAAGGGTGACTCGCATCGTCCTTTCTCTCTCATATAACGACACGACCTTACCATCCGGTTGGAATGAGGCCCTACCATGTTTATTTCCTTTCAGTTTAACGAGAGATTATAGTTAACGTGAGCTTTGGGTTTTTTGTAAGGTTCAGAAAATGAGAAATTGTTATCGAAATGAGTGTGTGGGAGGGGGAGGAATGGAGGTTTTAGGAAAAAGAGGGTTGGTTCGTTCATTATGCAAAATCCCAAAGCCATATCGCGATGACGCAATCTGCATTTAAGAAGGTCCCGGATGCGAAAGAGACGGAGGCAGAAGCGCCTCAGCCACAAATCAAACCAACGAAAAGGAAGTTAGAAAACTGATAAAAAAAACAGCTTCATCGTAAAAAAAAGCTAAGCTTTCGTGATTAGACTCCTTTAAAACACGACAGATAACTGCTACGAATATATTACAGTTGAGGAGGAGAGGGTGGTACACCCCATATAAGAGATAACATTGAAAATATATCCAATAGGGTAGCCAGATGGCGCTACTAAGGGCCTGAATATAACAACAAAAGATAACTTTCGACGCTTTTGTCTTTTCTCTATCTTCATTTCGGTATGCTTTTTTCGTGTTAACGTTATACGGAAAATTAGTCATACATGATTTCTCATGTACTCGTATGACTAATTTTTCCTAAACAGGCCTTAAACCAATAACTGCGCCTAAATAAGACTCAGTTAAGCCCAGGAGGACCCTTATGAGTAGCCGAACTAAGCAAAGAAGGTATCCTTGATAGAGCTGGATCAAGCCAACAAGAGCCTTTAAGCAGGGCAGTTTAAAGCCAATGAGGTCCTCTATGCAGGCCCTTATTAATCCAAGAAGGGCCCACAAACAGGGTTAGATTAAGAAAAGGTGGGCCCTATGATGAGCTGGATTAAGCCTTGAAAAAGGAATACAGAAAGGCCAAGAACAGTCGGATCAAGCCAACAGGGGCTTTAAGGGAGAGGTTTAAGCCAAGGAGGGCCTCTAGGCATGCCCGGATTAATCCAAAAAGGCTCCTAAACAGGTCCAAGAAGGGCCACTAGACATGCACAGATGAAGGCAAGAAGAGTCCCTAAACATGGTTGGATTACATAAGCCAAGAAGGGCATCTAAGCAGGGTTGGATTAAGTAAGCCAAAAAGGGCATCTAAACAGGGTTGGATTAAGTAAGCCCAGAAGGGCCCTATGAGGAGCTAAATTAAGCTAAGACGATCTCTTAGCCGGACAAAGTCAAGCATAGGGGCTTTTAGCATGAAAATATTAAGGCAAGAAGGGTCTCTAGGCAGGGCCGGATGAAACTAAGAAAGGCCCATAAATTGTGCTGGAATAAGCCAAAAAGAGTTGTTAGATAGAACCCAACCAGGATGGCCCAGAATGGTTTAAGTAGGGCGGAATTATGCCAAGAAGGGCCCCACGTTTATCCAAAAGTATTAGAATTTTGTCGATAGTAGTTGTAATTGTTCATTTCTTTTTCAGATATCACAAGTTCATCAAATCGAAGAAGGGCCAGTTCCAGATCGAAAGCAGCGCCCTCAAACGAGCAACTTTGGCATAGAAAGCAGTATTAACTAAAGTTAAAACGGTGAATTTGTTCAATTTAACAAACAACAACTAACTAATCGCCAATAACCACTTGTTATCTAAAAACTTCCAAATCCGCCACTTTTGAATTTCCAGCACCTGTTATTTTTCTATATATATATAGGAGAAAGCAGTTTTCCTACCTTGCAATTCGTTGACTGGTTAACCGTAAAACTTCAAAATCTGCTCAATACAAGATGGCGACGATCATGAACTGTTAAGATTAGAAATTTCAATTTAAAAAATATTCTAATTTGCAAATTTTATCTTTATTAAATGTAATTTGGTCTATTCAATTTAATAGATATTAAAAAAAAAACGAAATTTTATCAAGTGTTTTAAAAACTTTGTAACAATGTGTTTTCATGTTTTTCTTATAAATAAACGTGTTTAATACAGCGCTATCCAATGCATTACACGTTTTAAACATGTACCATGTAACGTTTAGTAATATGTTATAGAACATTTACGGAACATGTAAAATGGCCATGTAAACATATGTAATGATTCTACCAAAATTTTGCCAGATTTTTTTTCAAAACTTTTCCCAAAAATCTTTAAATTCAAATTTTCTAGAAATGTTTAATTAAAAAAAAAATTCCATATTAGATTAAATGTATATTGCAATTTTTATTTTGGATAAAAACTTGCATATCGAAGTTTTATACAAATTTGATATAAAACATACTATTAAACTTATACTTTATATCAAAAAATTTCCATAAATTTTACATATTAGATTTTTAAAAATGTCATATTAAACAAATTCCAATAAAATGTCTAGTTCGGCCAAAAATCTACAAATAAAATTTTCCATTTGTAGTCCAAAAAATTTCAATAAAATATCTGTTTTCGACAAAAGTTTCCCAGCAAAACGGATTATTTGAACAAAAATCTACAATAGTTTTTATCGTCTAGAAAGTTTTTCTAAATTTCCTGAAATTTCCTATTGTCGCGAATTTCCAGAATTCCCCATATTTTTCAGCTAGCAATTGCAACCGTATCCACTATTTGCAACATCCAAGATTCAACAAAACGAAATAAATAAAAAAGATGTCAAAATTCGTAGAAGAAGTGAAAATTAAATTTGTCCAATTTGCATAATACGTACAATCAGCATATTCAAAATATAGCAAAGAGACGAGTTCCGGACCGAACCAGAAATGCCTTCGTAGAACGCCGTCTGCGTACTGATTGGCCCTAGTACACTAATGTCACTGGTGACCTTTGACCCTCTGGTGGCGTACAAGTCTTTTAATATTACATTTGATGTCCGTCCGCCACCAGGGGGTGCTGAAACGGAGTTGAGGGTCAAAGGTCAACTCATTTGCCTTCTTGACAGTGAGCGCCCCTAGGCGGCGGCGTGCTCGTCAGTCGCTGTGGGTCTCCAGTGGGCGGCGCTGCCTGTCTCTCAGGTAGCTGTGAAGGAGAGTGACAAGCCAGATCTGGTCAATCCTCAGAACCTCAGTTGACCCCGGTCGGGACCCCCCGTCGTATGGAGGCATTCCCACGGTTCCCTGGCTCAACCGTCAGGGGCCATTCAAAAAGCACGTCATCAAGAGGGGGCTAGGGGTGGGGGTCTGTTGGCATGTGGTATATTTACGTTTTTGGATTTTCTGTTAAATTAAGTTTTAAAGGTAAGGCAAAAGGGGAAATTGCACACCAGAAGAAATGTGTCCCCTGTCTCAAATGTACTTGCATTTTTAAAACCTCGGGACTTTGTGTTAAACACCATTTTTATGCTGGAATTTCCCTTCGAGGTCAAGCGATTGGAAAAATTGGAAAAATGTAGTGGCATTGGAAGCGAGGCGGGGGATCGGAAATTTATAGTATAAGCCTTTGCACGTTCCATCACATTTTCTGGACACTCTACTTTTCAAAAAACTTAAAGACGTCCATGAGGATGAGGGGAAGGGGGAGAAGGATGGGGGTGTCTGAGATAAAATGGACACCATGGGGACAGGGGGTAGTGAAGGGGATCAATTTTTGAAGGAATTTCAGGTACGTCCTCTTTGAATGGCCCCTATATGTATTGAACCGTGTACATATGTCCATTAAATTAATAGCCATTCAATGTTTCAATACGGTGCATGCATAACTTTTATGTAACCATTTAGTCATTAAATAAGGACACGTGACGTACATGACCATGTATAGCTTTCCCATCCTTGATTCTATTCTCCCTGGTTGATGCAACGGACAGAAAGTCTGGCTGATATGGGTGCCTCCGCCATATACGTATATATATGCGAGGCGCGCGATGAGTCAAGATGGCCGCCGCTTCCGGTTTCATCGATAGGGCCCTACCACCCATAACGCGTATCAATCTCTGGGTGGGGGCATCCGGTGTTCGTTTTTCAGGGGGGAGATAGGGACCATTGAGACCATTGAGCGAACGGAAAGCGGCTTTTCGTCAACAAAGGGCGCTTCAATCACCTGATTCGAATGTCGAAGAAATGGCCAATCAGCATTGAGAATGGCACCATATCCGCATAGATACGGCACTGCATGCATGTAGTACATGTATCATCAACAACAACAACGGTAAGAATGCATTAAAGGACGTAGGAATAGAAGGGCCTTAAATGGAAGGGAGAAGGGGAAAACAATTTCACAATCGTCGCCAAGGGCCTTCAATCGAATTCTCATTGGATAATTATTGAAAGATTGGCGATCAAAACCAGTAAAAAGGAAGCACACAAACCATATCAAGCAACGACAATCCAATTTTCAAAAGGGCTTTCAAATCATATATGTGGTTGCTTGGGAAGAAAACATGGCATTATCTAAAATATTCCATAATGTCTAAAACAAACATGGTCAAAATTGCACTCATATGACCATCTCTGTCCAATTGTATCCAATTTATGGTCTAGCTATATGGGATAAAAGTCATTTGGGGTAAAATATGGACAAACATGGTTACTTGCTCGTACATGTGATCATTTATGGACAAAAATGCATTTATCCAACCTTCGAATCCTTCCATCCTTTGATCCCTCATTGTAGGAGGATAAAAAGGGACTTCTGAATCAATCCGCGTGTTATCAGTCATCGCCATCAGTCATTTTTGTGTCAAATCTTTTTGGCAAACACGATTAAAAGGCGATTGATCATTGTGATTGATGTCAGCTTTCAATAGGGGAAAGGTTACTGGAAGATCGATACAGCGGTCAACAAGAAGGGCATTCATCGATGCATCAGCACCCAGGTCGCAATGCAACAAGGAAAGTCCTCTGAAGAGGAAGGTCAAGCAAATTGACCACCATTCTGTTCCCAGAAATCCATAACAATGGATGGTGGACAATGATGACACCATCCACAAGTTCCTCCAGAGCAAAGGATCTTCCCTCAGAGTCCATTGTGAGAAAAATACGTTGGTCTCATAAGTTGATGGACCCTCACTTGTGTCAGAAACCCAGAAGATCAATGATAGATTGGAATTCTTCAGAGACACCGAGTGAACATTTGTCGCGAAGGTTTGCCTTTATGACATATCACATCTTGTTGATTTTTAACTATGACCCAGATCTGCACCAAACAATGGATATATGTCAATGCCTGCATGGAGGAGAACCTCCATCACCTACTTGAAAATTTGGCCTGCAAAGAGCAATGATGCAAGGACCCCATCGATCGGTCTAACAAATAGGGGACTTAGATGGAACGATTTTATATGTATGTATACTACATTATATGGGGTTATATGGAAAATGTCATATCAGAAATCAGACATGCATGGCATTCTAGAGAATAATTTATCACATATGAGAATGCATCTGAGTCCATGCCCATATATCGCTACACGTGTCTAATACCCGCAATGTCTATAAAAGCACACTTCCGTTACAAACGTATACAGCTTTAGGCAAGTCTCGAGCACCCCGGAAAGTCATGTATATGTCGAGAAATAAATAGTACCCTGGCTTGCAAATGCTTAGATACTTATTTCAATGTCATTACATTGCAAATTTAGTATTTTGTCACTCCTCCTTTGGCTCTTATCAATGCAGCTACCCTTCGTGGCATACTTGCAATCAAATGATCGCAAGTGGTAGCTGCTATTTTGACCCATTCCTCTTTAA
>JAQGAE010001631.1:0-21824 GCA_034696685.1 Julus scandinavius
GCGAAACAACATGGGGTTTTCGTAAACCGATTTGTTCGTAAACAGAGGTTCCACTGAATTATCATATGGAGCAATTGAAATGAAAATATAACTCAAATCAATTTTCATAAATGTGTCGATTTAATCTTTCCAGACTACATTGCTCACTTTTAGTGTTCTGGACTGCCTAGATAGAAGACTTGTTCTTAATGACCTGGTCGTAAGGTTCGTGGGACAAAAAGTGGATATTTATCACGATCAAGAAACAAAAAATTGACATTTTGTCTCAATTTCTCATGCTTTCAGCTGACGTTGGCATGGCTTCACAGCACGTCACAACTGAGAAAATGGCATAAATAATGCAAGGGCGACATCGTATCAATTCCTCCAGCGAAGACACGAAATGAAAAATGCCTATTATTATTCCCTACAACGATACGAAACATGTGTTGCTCGTTCGGTGTGAAAACACAGGATTTTCTGGAAATTTCTTCCGTCTTTCAACGTATCCTGTCACGCCTATATGTACGTGCCCTAACTAATGGCACCCACATTGAGGAGTATCAATGACAAATCCCTTTAGCCCTGCCACACTGTACCCATTGTTCCCCGTTGCGTTTTTATTATAAAACTACATCCTGCAGAGATCGGCTGCTCCGAAGATGGTGGGATACAGTTACGACTCAATAGTAAAAGAATTAAGAGCAGGATCCGAGTAACTTCAAATCGATATTCGGTGACATAATCATAATAAGTATGCAACGATGCTATATAATGCCAACAGTTCCGCTTAATCAATTCCTAAGACACAAAGCCTATAAGGTATTCGCAAAACGACATTGCAGTAAAAAGGATAAGAGGATCACAAAGCTTATTGCCGCAATGGCACAAAGTTTCAAAAGCAGTCCCTGTAAAAAAAAAATACTGCATTTTTAAATACAATCCTTCATTTTTGTATTAAAAGTCTAGTATACAGGGTGGCCACAAACAAAAGCGAACCTTCTTCGTAAATTCGTAACTTTTTCTGTTTTTTAAATAAACCAAAACATAGGTACAAATTGAAATAGTTGTTTGTCTGTGTGTTGTCTATATTTGTGCAAAATTGGATTTACTTTGATTATAAAACAAAAAAGCTACGAATTTATGAAAAAGGTTCCTCTTTTTTGTGGCCACCCTGTAGAAAATTGCCTGATATATCTAGAATGTTCTAGATATATCAGGATCTAATTTCGACATTTTAAGTATTTTAAGTTATGTTATAGAAATCCAGCATTGTTTAAACATTCAAATTTTAAGCCACAGGTTTTTAACCTTTTGGGAACTGCATGAAAGTATCCTCTTGCTTTAGTGGTGATTTAGCGCCCCCTGTCGTCAGCACAATGGTGTTTTGCAGGGCTATTCAAAAGCATAGAGTACACATAACAAAGATGACATGTAATCCGTAAGCTCTAAACGACACACTAAAAGCATCTGATAAGCTGGGGCCAGTTCAAATTCAGCGCTATCTATAGTTACCCAGTAAGCTAGGTTTTCACATAGCATCGTTTTTTTGCCCTTTTTTTTTTTTTTGGAGATACTCAAGGATGGTCTGCCCATAAATCCGTGGCCGAAGACTACTTACATGGAAATTAATCACAAGTTGAAGTTTCCGATAAAGCGACCGCAATAGTAGTAGTAGTATCAGTAAGTGGAAGCTCTAGGACCCCACTCGAAATTTGTCAACAGTCGCAGCAGAATTGGTGCAAAGCGTGTCTAAATGCAACTCAAACAATATTACTCACGGCCAAAAGACAATTGAAAAGTGGCTACATTACCACGCGGCAAAGACAACAAAAATTGAGAGAACAATGGCCCACCACGCCTGTCACTAACATAAAACCACGCGATTTCATAAAACAAAAGTCGATGAGAATTATTATCTCCAAAAGACACGGACGAAAGGCGAAATTGATCGATGATTCAAATGTTGCCAATGGTTTTCAACAAAATCTAAAGTATGTTTACAGGCACACGGTGACTTTAATCTAACAACCGCATTGAACGAGGATGCCTATTGGTTAAATCACACGTGTCACCATAAGATAGTGTTTCAATGACACAATATTACGAGTGCCATCAAGCCCGTAAATATGGGGATGGAGATCATGGGGATAGATCCCCATCGAAATCCAAGACATTTTACAAATTTCAAACCGAGTCTGCAAAATATAAAAGGGGAATTGCACTTTTACATTTAAAGTGTGATTTTTCTGCTCTAGAAATGGATTTTCTTTAACATTAATTGCGCAATTTTTCTAAGCTAAAAATACAATTTTTTTTTACAATAAAAGAGTAATTTTAATGGTTTTGAAATGCAATTTTTATGCAGTAAAAGTGAAATTTTTCTTAGGCAAAACTAATACACCTTTTTTAAGTAAAAGTGCGTTTGTTAAGTTAAAAAACACTATCTTAGCTGGGCCCTTCATAATACTGGTGATCCTAAAATACATTGCCAAAATATAGTCCACCCCAAGATTCTGGACCATAAGCCCCTCCCCACAAATAAATATGATGACAATGATACGGCATTGAGTGCCATTTATGCAGTACATGTCCATAAATCTCTAAACGAGTTCCATTTCTGTTTATTCAAAAGTCAAGTAATTGTGGTATGATCGACCTACTAAATACGACTTTAAATTGTTTCAGGCATGTAAGGAGAATATGATATATTGCCATAAATGGAAATTAATAAATATGGCATATAAGGTTCTATATAATTTGCCCACCTGGGTCTAACCCACTAATGTTTATCGAGAACAAATTTTCATGACTATTCAGATGGTATTCACTTTTCCAAATATAATAAAATCTGAATAACATATTTTGAGTGTCGTATGTCCATTCACTATAAATTTTGAAAATGCCCTTGCCCATGTTAAGAAAGCAACATTTATAAAAGCTATTATCTCCGTGTAAGTAAGTATGTGTAGCTGTGAATTATTACTAAAACTAGTCTATAGTGTAGTTAAAGTGAAAGATTACCGCTAGTTTTCCAATATATTTAAGAACATCCATTTCACCAAAAACCGTGGGAGAACGAAGATTATGAAAATGGATCTTATACAAAAGAGTACTTCAAGTAATAAAAATCTAAGAAAATTACAATAGAAATATCTAAAACATCAATTCCAGATGCATTTCCTGTATTTTTTTGGCGTCATACTATGACGTCATACGTGCATCGTGTCTAGTCGCTCAGGACAAATGCATCAATTCAATTTTTAAATTCGCCAAAGTCTGGAGGAAAAAAGGGATATGATCTAAGTGAAACCTTAAAGGAAATTAAAAACAACGTGTGATGTATATGGATGTCAATATATTGTGACAAATACTTTCAAAGAAGCTCGTCTAATGTTACGTTATAGTCGTAAACTTGTACTGGCAATTCATAGGTTGAAAAAAAAAAAATTAAATTTGGTGGAAATTCGAAGCACGTAAGATCCTCTGACAATATTGATCCTTTTATTAAAAGGAAGACACTTTGTAACGCATACATTTATGCGATATATTTCATATAAAGGCTTATATATGTTAGACAAAATATATTCAAACCATCAACGAAAACCATTTTTAGTTCCGTATAAAGAACAAAAAAATACGGGAATTTTCCTGGGCTGAGTTTTCATTAAACTTTACTTTCAAACGCAATGAGATCCAAATTAAATTTTTAATAAATGAATATAAAATATAACGGTTAAATTCTAACCGTACGCAATTACTAATTTTTTGTATAAAAAAAAATATATGATCTTTATCTCAATCAGTTTTGCAAATTTAAGTATCTTTCAATGTCCTTTACTATTTCAAGTATTCGCTCTTACGCTACGTTATTTCAGATATTGAAATGAATTTTTTGATATTTTTCATTTTTTTACAGCAACATGTATCGCACAGTTTTAAGAATCGTGTTATGCATTGTATTTCTGTACAACCTCGATTATCTAAATTCCCCTCGGTGACAATTCCCACATCTATCGAAAAATCAATGAATCAATTTTGAATTCACCTTACAAAATTGCCAAAAATGGTTTTAAAAATTATCTTAAACACATTTCTCATTATTGCATTTCATGCATTCATCTTCTCGAATCCAACAATTAAATTGAAACACTGATTAAAACTCACATTTCATAATTCAAAGGTGATCTGAGATTGAAATTTTCGCAAATTTCAACGGTTGACAAGTTAAAATACTGTGTCCACAATGACGTATTGTTTTCTACACGTTGACCATTGTAGGTGACTCTCTTAATGACAGGTCCAAGAGCAAACACTGCGGAATAAATCACCGTATATAACTGTCTTGTGAATTGTTCAGATGTCCTCCCGAGCATCTCAACCTTTAGTTAATCTTTCATATATACGTTCGGTATATTGTGCCAAAAGAGATCATCTTTCATTTATCTAAATGAGATTTGGTAATGGATAGATGACAGAAGCGCTTTGCAATGACGTTTGGCACATGCCCATTAATGGTAACACCTGCGAGGATGACATTTATTTCGGAGAAAATGAACACAAAATATCGTTGGAAATGTCATGCATTTGGATTTCCATCTTAAACCAGAAACAAAGAAGGCATTAGACAACCGATAGTAGAGTGTAAACCAATGTTGCGAAAAAATTCTTCATCGACAGAATGTTTACCTTCATGAATACCAGCTATTGTCTTTAGCTTATCTCCAAGCCCCTAGCTTTCAATGGGCTTCAGCCAACTGAATGAGAAGCTTGAACACATGCTGGATTATATCATAAGGTCTTAGAAAAACGAGTCTACTCACATCGAGTCTCACAGTATAAAGGCAGGCCCTACTATCTGAATAATTTCAAAATTGATAATAATACAGATTTGTTTTTTATGATATGAAACTCACTTTACGCAACAAGTTGAAGCTGCAGCAATAAAAACGTAATCAATGACATGATGTGATGTATAAAATCCAGACATTAAATTAAAAACGTTTTCGGCAATTGAACATGTTCAAAAAATTAATCTGTCGTTTTTACATATGCTGTTTTAAGAAATGTACCTTATTTACACATAAATTCAAATTTGGTTAGCTTAACTCAAAGCAATATATTTCTGCACTGCGAGTCATAAAAACGTAGAACCCAATAAAAATCACAACTTCGTGAAAAATGCTTCGATTTAAATGAAATTTGGCACTTACATAGAACAATAGTGTAGGTACAAAAATGAATTATAAAATGTGCCCAAAATGATCTCCGGTGGCCTTTACGCAAGCCTTGAGCCTAACGCGCCATTCTTTGATTGATGAATCGATTATACGTACACTGGTCGAGTTCAATCCAAGATTTCTTAATTCGTAGTTTTAAGTCTTCGATATTATTAATCTTAGATTTGTAAACCTTTTCCTGGAGAACGCCAGAAATTGTGTGGTCAGTGGTTGGGTTCGATGAACTGTGGAGTTTCCTGTTGCAGCAGTTCAATTGTTTCTCGAACACGGTGAGCGTTAAAAAATGTCAAAATCCGAGATTTGACTCAAGTCCGGAACAAGTTTTTTGTTCATACATACACTATTGCTCTATGTAAGTGCCAAATTTAATTAAAATCTAAACATTTTTCAAGAAGTTATGATTTATTTTGTTGCGTTATACTTTTTTATGACTCACGGTGTATATTACCTAACATGGAATCACATGTCTTTATCATGATCCTCATTTCTTGCAACTGCAAGCATACAACTCTGGCACGTTGCCAATTGAAAGATGGGCCAAATAGAAGTTCGACGAACTAGAGAATGATCCACTGTTGAATAATTGACCAATAACAGTGGACTGCAGTCAACAGAAGTGGGCTTTTTAACTTCCTATACATTATCAATCATGTTAGCATGAACAAATGTCTTTACAGTTACACAAAGTCCAGAGGATAAAACGCCCGGATTCCGGCACAAATTGAGGAATCCCATCAATGGACATCGTAAAGTAGGATAAACTTGCATGGATAATGGTGACAACTGAAATCTCGGAGGGTATTCATCCGCGATTAAGCTGCTGCGATTTCCGCCAAAAGACGGCGCTAACTAGATGGTCATATTCATACACAATGCCTTCAGGGGACAGATAACGAACCAATAACGATGCTATAAATTAATCTTATCTTAAATGAGAGATAAACGCCGCAGTAAATCTCTTGTTATACACACGGTGCATTCGTATTACTTAACTAATCAATGCCAGAAAATAATTCCACTAACTTGAATACTGTTTAATTTGAAATGACAAGTATTAGAGAAAATGGAAATATCATGTTTGCGATTTCGCATTTTAAAATTATTTACCAGTTTCATTTTCATTATATTTGGGGTGGAAGGAGGGTGATTTCTCTTCAAAATCTCATGCTTCAAGCTATCATTGTAGTATTAGATTAAAACCATCATTTACTTCTAAGTGTGCTTATAAAGTAGACGACACATTAGTAAGCTTAGCGTAGGTAGTTTTGGCATAAGATTTGCATAACCCTAAATACTTTGCGGGAACATTTTTATAAATCTGTAGTGAATTTTGAACGGGAAAAACCATTTCGCTTTAACAAGTGTGAATTTCAAAATTACTTCTACAGCACGCAGCTCTATTAAAGCCAAAACCAAAATTATCGACTTGTTCTAATAAAAAACATCATCTTAACTCTGGTTTTTTTTCTTCTTCAAATTTCATTAGTGGCATCATTCTGTGCTGAAAACTAAGTTTGAAAAAAAAATGCCAAAATATAATGAGGCAATTAAAAATGTACGTTGGTAAATTAATCAACTCGCAACAATGCCCAAGGTGCAATACAATTCTCGGATCACAAAGCAATGTTGCCTATACATCGTACTGTTCAATTTATACCGCATAACTTCTGCGAATTGGCAACAATATCATACGCTGTAAATTGGCGGAAATAAGCCCCAAATGGCAAAATATAACATGCCTCATTATGCGTGTTACTTGGGATACCGAATTCATTTTCTAAATTAATCAGCATGTTTGCATTCAAAACATGCATTAAGAACAATGGTACTGATATATGCGATTTCTATATAAAATAGTATTGTTAAATAATGACCTAACATTTATAAAATTTAATAAGGGAAATTACTCATTTTGAAACGAGTTTCTTTTGCACAAACATCTGTTTATGCATAACTAATAATTATTCATGAATAATTATAAAAACTTAAAAGATTCATAAATAGCAAAATTTCCATAAAGATGATAAATGTGACGTGTTTATAAATCGTTTACATCTATACATTTTTTTAATACATTTTACCAGACCCGGTTACTTAAACATAATTTTTGCGGTTATTTGATGGACATCAAGTAATCGATTTTTCCTCAAACTTCATCTTCATCATTCGTGAAATGCTCAGATCAGAGAATATTCTTACAATTTTATAATAACAAATTTTGCACAAACTATTTTATTCGAAAAATTCAATGCATTTTCAGGATAGTTTAATTTATGAAAATAACAATATGCAACGTGCATCCAAAATTTATAAAACATACTGTGATGCATTGTTATTTTTGAAGGGAAGTCTGCTTCGTTAATGAAAGAAGTACTCGAATTTTTCAACATTTCATTTTCTTACTTTACCTAAAGTATATTACTTCAATCAAAATGAAGTGCAAATTTCTAGATATTAGCATTACAATAAGATGTAATCTGGTTGTTTTTAGTTATCCAACCCAGGTACTTTCCTCAAATGTTCAAAATGTCCAAGGTGATGTTTTAACATTTCTACTTTTATCCTTCTCATTTGAACGAAATACGCGATCGATGTATAAATAAATGGCCTACATATCCAACTTGGTAACTTTGCCTACACTTTTCACAATTATGTTCCTAATTAATTATGCACGACCCATTAGAGGTCTTGCTAAGCAGTTTGAAAGGGATTTATTCTCCATCTGAAAACGGTATTCGTGTAGTATATAGATGGTAGTGAGCAGCGAATGTGCGTTTGGCAAAAGTATATATCCTATGCGATTGTCACAGAAGCACCTTTTAACGCTAAACGTTTAATCAATTCTGTACACAAATTACGCCCCCGTTGATTTCGCTTAAACCGTTTACATTTCAACGAATATATCACGACTGTAGGCAGGGGAAAAAATGTACTAAGGTGTCGACGCAATTTGCAGTAACGCTCCATTGGACGGATTTCAGCGCACTTTATAAGTAGGATTAATTATTGCACAATATTTCGCTGCGTTTTCCCAATGTTTTGTTTGGTTTAGCTCCATTATTTCAGGCGATCAATATCCAGCAGGTTTCGTCGAACAGGGATTAGACGTGAAATAGGAATTAGGAAAACTGAAAATGGACTTAAAATAAAATGCATCATTTACGATCATCGTTGAATATGTCCGGGAAAACTTGTGTCATTTACTACATATTCCCGATTACACATCCCGTATATATTTAAGAGGATGAAATTGCACTGAATATACGAAGCGAAACCGTAAACCTGTCTTGTCTTTTAAGATTAGGCATAATTGGTATTGTTGCTGGGATTTGTTCTTTAATGTGGTTTACAACTTTTGCATGTGCAGGAGCACGTGAAGTTCGCACGTGCAAAAGTTTTTTTTCTATTTCTATGTTCTTAATTCCAGAATTCAAATTTTGACTGTTCGTTCCTGAGTTGAAAAATCGTTTTGAAAGTTAGAACGTTTCTGCCTAGTTCTTGCATTGCTTATCTGAAAATTAGCATGAATAAACATTTTTAAAAGTAAAGTAAGCTTTAACCGTTTGTTAAGAAAGCTTTCAAGGTAAGAAGATTTGGAATTCATATCCAGGAGCTCGCGATCACAACAGGTATGTTTCCAAATGTAGTCTATAAAACAAAAGTTATAATATTAACGTGCCATCCTGTATTCCAAAAGCATCTTGTCGTGAAAATCCCACTTGAGAATTCGTGTTAAACAAGTTGTTAGTGTCAATTTTGAAAATTGGGAAGCATAATAACGATGTAACTAGCAACTTGCTCGTAATACTGCTTTTACTTATGATTTATTTTTCCTGAAACCATGAAACGAAAAATGAGTTATATTTTAAAGACAGCTACAGAAATAATTCTCCAATTGCTCAAACCTTTGCTTCCTTTTCAAGAAGGCTTTGCATTTAAGTCGAAATTGTTAAATATAGCGGAAATTTGTTGGAAGTTTGTATACGAATATCAAATTTAACCAGATTATAAAATGTTTTATATGCTACTAAAAATGTAATTTCATTTGTTTCGAAGAATGGATACTTCTAACACTAATATTTCCGACAACAGTGCACCAAATGTAAGTTAATGGCGAATATCTTCCAATTAATCTAAGCAATTAAGCAAGTTTGAAACACACATGCTCAACCATTCGTTAACCAAGTTAAAGACTACTTCCGCTTAAAAAGACTTATTTTACCTTAAAAAATGTTCAATAGAAAACTTTAGAATAATCTATAAATTGAACTTAGTGAAACCTTTAGGCCAAGGTTTTCAACACAGTCGATTTTTGATTACGAATATACAAAAGAGGCCGAATTGCCAATTAAATCCTCGTTATAATTCAAGTGTTTTCTGGGCTTGTTACCAGAAAATTAAATTAAAACTTCAGATTCAATTTACAAGAAAACTAATCAAAACTGACGGAAACTTTTTTTTGTCTAAACGAAGGCCGCGAGCTGCAAAACAAAAGCATTGCGTCATCTATAATAGACTTGTTTCAATGTTTTCATAAGCTATATACAGCTGTTCTATGGTGTGTTTATTATTATGCTAAGACCAAAGAGTCTGAAACATGAATGAAGGCCAGCTTCTACTTCAAAGTTAAACGTAAGGGTGATGAATGATAAAACCCAAATGCCCAACAACGACGCTTTCAACATACTTTTTAGCTTGGTTCACGAAAAATTGCAATTTATATTTATGAGTTTTCAAAAGAATTTCTGCATTCAGGTGTAGTAATTTCCTCAAATTCAAGTGTATTTTGATGAGAAATTTTGAGAATAATCTTGAACTACAATGTATGTTATGTGTCATATTCAGTGCGTTTCTCTTGAAAAACGCGACATTTGGTTATATGGTTTCAAAAAAGCCCTTTATCGAATTACAGTACGTATGTATATAAACATTCAGTTAAAATTTGAAAAGCATATCAGAATTATTTTATTAGAATCATATTGCACAATATGGTTTTCTATTAGAAAGCCGAGAATTTCATATCCGACCAAATTTAACGTGACTTTGGAGCAACAGGCAATGTAATCCGTGTAAAACACCTGCCTTTCATAATGTGTCAAATTTCAGTATTTTAGACATACAACAGTCAAGATTGTTAAATTGTTAAATTTAAGATGATTTTTAATGAGTCGAACACGTGGCCATGAAACGTTATTTTAAATTAAATATAAACATGCTTAAAGTCATTCAGTAAAGCTCATAAAGTAATCTAGAATGGAATCTTGGTGAAACATTTTTCTTAAGGAGTCAAGGGAAAAAAATTGTGGCTGTTTTGTTTACATTTCTCTATCGATAACAAATTAAACAATTAAGACAATGTGTTAAAACAAGAAGTTGGCATGCCGTTAAGCTTCATTGAATTCATGATAATAAAAAAATGCATAGAAAGTAGATGGTGCAGAAGCTGCTACAGGGACTGTCTATTCGTAGGACTTTAATGTATACAAAATTCGAGTATAATTTATTCATTTCTGACAATATAAATCAAGTGTTCGTTTCATATGTCGGAAAAATATTACAAAAAAAACATGAATTTGCTATTCCAATATATCAGTCTTACAGGAGATGGAGGAGAAAGGAAGAAATGACATTCCCTACATAGCAAGTTCTTTAAATTTATTCTTGCTATTTCGTGTAGAATTGGTCAATGAATCGTAGACATGAATAATAATTCAGTTATCGATGGTAAGTAATAACAGGGTGTCCAGTAAATTTGATGAAAAAAAAATTCAAGAATTTTTCATGGATTCCAGGTCTAAAATTATCGCGGCACACCGGTTGAAAAAACTGGAATACAAGATTCCAAACTATTAATCCAGAAAGGATATATATATAAGCATATATCTAATTTTTACGACTAATGAAAATTTACCGATGTGCATGGGAAATTCCACCTTAATGACTTGGAATTTATTTTTCAACTACCTTGTAATCCCAAATTACTGCGAAAAACGATAAAACGAGTGGGGGAATTTTTGAAACGGTAGCTGCACTAACTAGCATCGGTGATTGCTGTGATTGCCCCAATTAAGGGGCAATGCTACCATTATTACTATTAATTATTTATTTAATTTTTTGTAAACTACCTAATGCCATGCAAAAGAACTTTCTTGATAATCATAGATTACCAAATCGCTGGTTAATGCTAGCTGTGCGATGTTGTTATTTTTTGTAAATTCATTTCCGAATATTTAAGCGAAACAGTCTGAAGATTTCACAAATATTCGCTATAGTATCCAAGCATAATCCTTCATATATTTAAATATTGAATAAACGTTTCAGATGAGAACAAAAAGGCAAATATACGATTGCATTTTCTTGTAACACGACTACAAAAATTGTAAAACAAATCCTATATAAGTACGAATTCCTGACATCAAATTATTATACATGTTGCCTAGGTTATCCACAAGATTTACACGAGTTATACAATATGCCCATAAGGAAATACATTCTTTGGATTTGCCCTCAAAAACAAACAAAAAAGCATTTCGTTTCTCTCGAATTCCGCCAACATTTCACAATGTTATTTAGTAAAATATTCAAAGACAAAAACGGGGGAAAAGAAGATTGTGAGGTCAACATAACCATCCGAGAAGCCATTTGATAATACCCAAATCGTAGTTTACAATGAACATAACAAGCCCAGAGAGATAAGGAGAGGGATTTTAAAATGTGGAATCTTCGGTAACACTGTCTTATTCGACACACATTGAGAAAGTAAATTGACGAAGGTAAGCCCTTCAAATAAAAGCTAATTAAGCCAAAAATGCCTTCCCATTTTTCTATTGATTATTCGCCCTGCATTCGCATCCCATCTTTAAGCCTTCATTAGTTGGAATGCATTTTCAATAAGGTTGCTTAATTTCCTTTCGCACTTTGCATTATCCTAAAATCAACCATGCAGTCAATAAAGGAAAATATTCTTTCTCGTTAATTAATCATTACTGAGATTGCGATGAATTTGTACTACTCTTAATGCACTTTTTTATGTAAATGCTACAATCCTGAGTCGAGATAAAGCGCTAATTTAAAAATCTGTTGCTGGCAGTGACAACTCTAGTTAGTCTTAGATTATTGATCAAAAGTTAAGTCCATACTCAAACATTAGCACATGTTAAGCTACTAACAAATGTAATAGACAGCTACTGTTTATGTTAAATTGTGATAATGTAATAATATTATTGAATTAACCTCAATTTCATTAAAATAAATTACATAAATTGTAATGGACAAAGCATATGAGGAAAAATTCGCCCTTCTGTCCTAATTTATTTTTCCAACACGACGTTTCGTAATTATATTATTACTAAATACACAAAAGTATTTTAATAAGCTATAAACAATGTCGGTTAATTTGTATATAATTTGATAATGAAAGACGGTCGATCAGTGACAAGATCAGTGACAGATGGACAAGATTGGAGGGTATATTTCAAATACCAGTAGAAAAAGATTGTGTTCTTACATGTTCATGGATAATAGTACATTTTGTTTACTTGAAATCAATTGGTAAAAATGGCGAATCAGATGACGCCATTTTGAGTAAAATATAGTTTTTAGTAGGATTTACAGCACTGTTACGTCGTCAAGATGACAGAATAATGCGTAATTTTTCAAAAACATATCCAGACGAGTGGGTTTACTGCAAATGACGCGTACATATTTGAGTGATGTCTTAATTTTTTTTATTCTTAGAGGATTTTCCGCTACGTGCAAGTCATCCAATATTTGCAATTTCTACATGTACGTGTTTCCTATACATCGTCATCAACAAATCCATCATGACTTAATGAGCATTTCTGACAGAACATTTCGATTGTTAGCTAATAACAGCTCGAAGCATCCTGAAGCATCCTAATTACACTTTATAGCGAAACATTATAGGAAATTTGCTATCGGGCCTTTTGAATTTTCCATAACATTCAGTCCTTTCATTTATTCATAGACCGATTTCCGTTACTCGACACCCAGCGACGAGAAAGTTAGTTACAAGTGCATCATTTTACCAATATGAATATACCTAAACTAAAGATGGATCAATGTTATATATTCACGTTGTTGCTTTTTCGCATTTAATAACATTTCGAGTCAACAGAAAATCATTGGCCAACAAAGCCTCATCAACAACATGACTACCCATGCATGCGATATCACAACTGGTGTGGTAAAAGTAACAGGTTCAAATCATGTAAAAGATGATTTAAATTAGAATAATCCGGTTCAGCATCTCTTAATGGCGTATATGAACTTTCCAGCATGGCTTCTATAAAATGCATAGTGCCTTTTAACCCAATAACGGTCCATTTTGACACATGATCCATTTACCAAACCGAGGGTATGCGCCCTTCTTTGAATCAAAGGAAGCGGCCATCTTGGAAAAGCTAAGCCAAGCTAAACAGCTAGGTGCATAAGCTGATAGGAGAAGATAAACACCAATATACAGAAAAGGTCCCTACATTTTTGAAGTATTGTAGGGTACCATCTTTCAGTACTTTTATTTCATGCTGACCCTGTTTTTCATGTTGTGGGATCCAATGCTATATTCATAAAATAATATTAAAGATCCTGGCCCAAATATGCTGGTCCATAAAAGGCCCTACTGAGTAAAAGCCCTATGTTCTCGTACTCACTGCCTCGTTAGTCTTATTAATATATCGCATTTAACCCGCTTTTATCTATAGGTTCCTTTGGAATTTTCACTATAGGGGTGGATGGATGGATGGATGGATTAAACGTCTATTCTGCCAGTAATAAATTGTAGGCCCTTTAAGGCGTAAATGAATAAAATCAGATTCGGTGAAATATTTCGAAACATCCGCATATTTATGGTCATAAAATATTGTTAATGTTTAATCGACGCAGACATCCTACGAGTTAAATCTGCGCGTTCGAGACACATAACGCACATAACTTAGTCCTGCGTTAATTTTGTTGTAATAATTTCGATCGATTTCAGACATATGGGCTTGACATTATGAAATTTATTGCGTATTGCCCTTCATTTACTTGTTACTAGATAAACGCATGGTAGAAATGACAGAACACAGACAACGGATGATGTGCAGGATTGGAAAAGGCATATTATACATGAAATCAATTGGATCATGATGCAATTTTTAAACGTTAATCATGAAATAAGTTAAGTTTTATATCTCATATTAACTAAATCTTGATAACCGAGATACATAATAAGCATCGGTCCTTTACCAGGGCGTAATACTTGATATAACAAATTTGGTTGCATGCGCCAATTACCATTTAATCATCAATCAGAATATATATTCGGGATAATGACACATTGATGACTCAATGACGGAATCGAAGTTTCTGATCAGGGGCACATGTAGCCGCTTCATGGCCCAAAAGACCATACAGCTAACATTACTAACACATCAATCTTCGGTGATTAAAAAGCGATATGTACGCGTACTTTTAAAGCTAAAATCTTAACTGATTTCCAACTCAAGGATTTGTTACTGATGTTCATCTTAAACGTCAATCCGTGATTAGGATAAATGTGGAATTAAATAGAAGCCTGTTGCTTTCACCGATTAAAGCCTGTTGTATACGCTCTTAGTCATGGATCATGCTTATTTTTTATGTTTACATTAGTAAAAACAGACCTTTGTATATAAATCACAATTCAACTGAAACTGATCACCAAATTCCGCGCTTTAGTTAACAGTAGTCAATTGCTTTCGTTAAGTAAAACAGTCGTTATTTTATACGGTCCAATACACAAATGGACATAATTCAGATTATTGTAACAAATTATTTTCGCTGCTTATGCAATCTATTACTTTAGGATGCAAAAACGGCTTTTAATTTCCATTCACGCCATGCTTTCTCGAAATTCCTCGACCACTCGAATCACAAAATACCGATGCTTGAGGTATGTTTCCATATACTCAAAATAAGGTTAAATACACATCAGTGATTAGCTCGAACCTTTCAGCAGTAAGTTACATCAAACCCCCAATTAATGAACTAAAGTAGCGCTAAACATTCAGGCGCTTTGTGCTACCGTTGGAACCCAATATAATTACAGAAGACATTAGCGTTAACGGTGGTTCCTGTCCATCGTTTTATCCGTTTTAAACACCGTTTTAACCGGCAGTAGCACAAATCGGAGTCGGTGCATTCTACCCTTATGAATTTGCATAACGACTAGGCATTATCCGCTTATTCGCATCGGATGGCATGCATCGGCAGCAATAAAAAGACAAGTGAAATATAATGCGAAGCACGAATATCCCATTTAGGAGGTTTATACTCACGATAAAATCGCTGCAGCCATGGTCAGTCCTAATCGCCTATGGTGCAGAGAGTGCAAAAGTGCCCTTAAAAGTATTATTTCCAAAAGCTCAGAGGTGACGAACAAATTTGCATCCATTCATATGCGCCAAATGATGTCCAAAAGAGAGAGGTCCGTTTATAATAAAACGGCGGAATCGCCAGTGCATTTATCCATCGACGGATCTCGTATCTCAGTACACAGCTATATTCCAACGCACTATGAAAGAAGAGTCAGAGGAGGATCCACCTGCTGGATGAGGAGGAGGAGGAGGAGGAGGAGGAAGAGAGCAACACCATCGTGCCATCCGAAAGCCGCCTGCAAATGCTGCCTGACTGCGCCTATACGTTCCGCGCATCCCAACGCTAACATCCAATATCGTTGGACGGGGGAGTTTGCGCAGTTTTTCTGCAACGCGGATAAACAGACATTCGAGCAACACGTGACGCGGATTTTTCATGGATCTTGACCAGAACACGATGGTCAATTGGTCATTCTCAAGAAATGAAACTGTTCTGCATTAGATGGTTAAGACATCCTAAAAAACCATTATATAGATTTTGCAATTATCTTAGGAGCCATTCAAAAAGGACGTCCTCAAGAGGAGGGCAGGGGGTAGGGTCTGCTGGCATGTGGACAGGAGGGAGGGAAGGGGTAACCATTATGGACGTCCACTAATGATGGTATTTTTCAGTTTATGGATTTTTGTTTAACACCGGAAGAAATGTGTTAAACACCGATTCTATGCTGGAATTTCCCTTCGAGGTCAGGGAATTTCGTTTAATCAGAAAAATCTGGAAAAATGTCGTGGAGTTGGTAGAAATTTATAGAATGGGCCTTTGTATGTTCGAAAAAAAAATGTCTGGACACCCTACTTTAAAATAGAAATTAAGGAAGTTCATGAGGGGGAGGGGAGTTTTGGGCTAAAATGCACACCATGTGGACAGGAGTAGGATAGGTAAATTTTTGAAGGAATTTAGGGGACGTCCTTTTTGAATGGCCCCTTAAAGCATACCTAGTGTACAATGAATCGTCCACCAGAGATAGGTTCGTAGAATAGTACGCTTCTCCCACTTATTTAAAAATGTAATAATTTAATTTGGCGAGAATCTTGCAAATAATCCAAGCTCCCAACGACTGCAGATACGGTCAACTCCCGCTATAGTTACCCCCACAAAAGTTAAAACAGCCCTTTAATATATGATTCTTCGCTGTTTTTTGTAATATGATTAACAATACAAGATAACATTTAATGCTTAAATAATTTTTTTAACAACAGGCCAATAGTATTACCATGTTGCACATCGTAACCGGTTACAGAAACTATTGCAAAGTACATGTTTTGCTTTACAATATTATAACCCCTGGAAAAAAGTTTGTGATAACTCGTACGTAGGCTAAGTCATCAAGTTACATCATTATTTAATGACACATATTTATAAATTATAACGCCTGTTTCAACGAAAAGCGACAACATTGAATGGACTTAGGAAAGTCTGTAAACAGGAATGGAACAAAATGATGCCAAAGCTCACCGAAAAAGTGTTTGCCGCCTGAAAACGATGGTGCAGGTGTTTATGCAAATTTGCCAAAACACCCTGTGTATAACCTTCTTCCATTGGTCACGTGACCATTTTGCATGCTCTTTAGCCCATTTTACTCAAGGCGGAGCCAGCTTAACAGTGACATAAAGCTTGCTTTTGGCCTTCCTGAAGCTGTAGCCCATGTCGTGAAGCCTATTCCGAAGAGTACTATCGCACATGCGTATACCTGACAATCTCCACTGAGAATTTAAGAGTTTTTAAGGCGATTTTCGCATTTCAGTGCAGATCAAGCGAAGATTTCTGTCCTGACGTATAGTGGTTGCTCTGGGACAACCACTCCTGGACTATGTTCTGACTGTCCTGCATTCCTGGTACCTCTTCCATTGTGTGCTATCTACACTCTGGGAATAACCAAATAGCTTTCCTATAACATTTTGCTTCTGTCCATCTTGAATTAGACTAATTATTTGCTCTTTCACATCTTGTGAAAGCTCCCTACGAGGTACCATCATTAATCTCAAGTTAGTTCTCTTTTCACCAAGATTTCGACGGTATTTATTAACAAATGTATAGGGCAATATCTCTCAAGGACAAATTGTAATACATAAATGAAAAAAAATCAGTATTTAAATTGTTTTGATGGACATATCACATACTTTTTTCTTGGACTTTTGTTGCCCACATAATTTTTTCCACACCCCACTGTGGATTATTCATTATCATAAATTACACAATTACTGCATTTAATTTTTTGTGTGATTCATTTGTACTTTAAATGTTTACTTTTGTGACCTGCAAATTTATTTTATTATAATTTATAAATGTGTCAATAAATAATGATGTAACTTGGTGACTTAATTAGCCTGCATATGAGTTATCACAAACTTTTTTCCAGGGGTTATATTTCTCATTTACTTAATTAAAAAGGGCATTATTTCCTGAAAGCACGCAATGGACCATAGAAAGTGCGTTTTAGGACTAAGTTGAATATGAATAGCATCACGTTCTTATTGTTAAGTTACAGCATATCATCTTCATTCCTTAATTAAACATTAATCTTTCGTGACGGATTCCATTAGTTAAAAATGTGTATTTCTCATTACAAAGCATAAACGGATCATTTTTACGAATGTTCCCGGCTATACAAACAAAATTTGATAATGACAATCGATACGATAAAAGAAAGATGTGCAAGTATGCTTAAAGATCATTAGGTCTACCGTTGACCTTTAGGTACTCAGTCCTTCAAACAAGAGACCAGAAATAGTGGTGTAGCTGGAGGATAGGGGAAAAAGATGAAGGGCAGCTGCCCTGGGCGCTGGTGGCTAGGGGGGCGCCAAAGTATTAAAATGCATTTGATGGATTAAACTCATAATTGTTGAAACTTTATACTGATTTTAAGTAACACAATATAAACAATGTTGTTTTCCAGATACCAGTTAGGAAGGGGGGGGGGTGGGGGCTGAGTGATGTAAAAAGCAAAGTAATGTCCAGTGAAGTCCATGCAAAGCTGGTGATGGGAATATTATTTTAAATGAATGATTAATTAACTAGAAACTCTAATTAACCCCTCTAAAAAAATAGACTAAGCATGTTTAGACTAAACATGATAAGAGGGGTTAATTAGTTTAGAGGGGTTAATTAGTTTAGAGGGGTTAATTAGATTAGAGGGGTTTATTAGATTACACCTGTATGTGGCCTTCTTATATTTCCCAGTCACTTTAAATTGAGTATCTTAAACGCGGTGGGTATAACATTGCGGAAAAAAAATATATGGTGGACAACATAAAATAGAAGCGTAGTCTGTGGAATGTTCGCAATTGTATGATATAAAAAGTAGCGTTTGTAAAATATTGGACGACATCTGCTCTTAATGTGAAGACTAAAATGCTAAGAAGGACGTATTTTGATTATAATGCAATAAGCCATGATTTCAAAATTTCCATGTTGAAAGTGTAGAAAAACAGAAATAAAATATAATCACCCGCATAATAAAGTCGCTATCAAATTGAATCTTAATTCCAGTTCAGTAAACTTCCGATTATTCGTGGGCGAATTAATCTTATTTTATTTTGTATGATCGAAATGCGAAAATAAAATGCATTTATCTCATCATTTCGTATTTATTTAAAGTACCTCTTAATGTCCCCAATAAGAGTCGATATAATCCAATAACAAATAGTATTCAGCCATGCATAAATGGTATAAACAGATGCTATTTTTGAATATCGAGGGTTCCATTACATCCATTCTCTACAATAAATGATTGGTTAAAGTAAAATTTACCTATTTTATTTCTTGGTATGTTTATTGTTTTAAATATACATAATGCATCCTATTTAAGATTGCAACGCGTACGAGTGAAATATACGTGTTAAAGAGCATGATGTCCACAATCAAAATTGTCGATGCAATCATTGCAATGGAGCATATTAATAGTGTTTCAAATTATTTACTGACAATAAAGTAGTCGCCTAAAACCAAATTTCATTATCTTTAAATTGGATATTTCAGTTTTTTTTTACGACATCTGGTTTTCGAATAATAAACGAATATGCAAGACTTTTTGACCACACCTCGTATTTACACTACTATCTACTTTTAAATACACTGTAATGTTGCTAAAGCTAAATTAGCACCATAACAAAGTATTATTATAAGTCAAGGGCACTATGATATATAAATATGTCAATAAATGTGCGTACGTGTTATTCAAATGTATACGTGCAAATTAATTCAATTATACTCTTTATAGTATAGCGTGATTCATAATTAACAACAAATAGAGTACTTTGACCTGCTTTTCTGCAATGGGATGCTTGCTGTGCAAATGCAATTTTTCAGAAAACACAGTGACAAAATGTCAAATACGTGATCATAGAACCATCGAGCTATTGCATTATGAAAACTATTAAACCGCTAAGAACTAATCAGAGCTTCATTTTTGATTATGGCAGTTTAACAACAAACGCAGATGTTCCAAAGTATGCATTTTGCAATTGAAATAATTAATTTCCGATGCTTAAAATAACAGACGTTACAGCTATTTTGGTAGAAGAAAAGTAAAAAAAATGCGTTTTTCATCCGGGTTTATCCATATGTGTGCGTCATAAGGTTCATTTAGCCCCTGAACCTCCACCCCTAAGTATTTTATAATTAAGATTACAGCCTGGGGGAATATTAGTAAAACATGCACTATGAGAAAAATCATTCGTTACATCCAAAATGGCGACATTGTTTATTTTTAGACGGATTCTCATCCACGATCCACGGATTGTCTTTTGATATTGATTTCGTTGATTTCCACGACAACAATTCTAGATGATATTTTTTTTATATATATATATTTTCTTCATATTTTTGGAGCATTTATTTAATGTGGAATCTCATACAATGCAATAGCATGATCTGTCGAAAAATGTCCGCCAATCTCAAGTTGGGTTTAATTGAAGGACTACAAAAAAAATTGTAAGAAATAAGCTAGTAGAGTGGTGCGAGCCAATTTGTGTTAGCTCGAAAGGGCATATTGTATGGGGCCGCTATGATAAGATCGGAATTTAAAGCACGTATGCAGTTGACAAGACGTTAGAATTGTCATCCGTGCTTGGATTGGATAAAAAGTCTTAATGAAAACGTACACTTAAATAGGATCATAAAACACACGGACAGAGATCAAATCAAAGGAATGTCCGAAAGTTTATACAATTTACTCAATTTAGCAGAAAAGAAGCTTCAAGAAAGCAATATGGACGATGGCATTCCAATTTAGTATGTCACCACAATCGAGTGCCCATTGCAATAACTTACATATACGATTCATGTTACATGTCATGTGAATTACATGCACACTTAAAATAAATGAAATGTTCATGTAAATTTAACCTCCCAAAAATTGTTTCAAATTAATACGGGAAAATATTTACATATTTCATATTTACATTAATTCAATTTCGAGGTAATCAATTCATCTTGCTTTTCGGATTAATTTATCCAAACTTCGTTATACTTTCTACAGTGAATATGATGGTCAATTAAATTTGTGGAAATCGTGCAACAGGTCACGCAATCCGCTTCATCCTGACTTCTCAACTTGAAATTGGGCACCGAGCAACAACGAGGCTCGGGGAATATATCTGATTAAAGCATATCTCTAAAATGTACAGTTTATACGAGAGTTAAATTGCTGTGCAGGTATTGATTTGAAGACCTAAAGGCGAGCTGCGTTGCAAACGGTCACTGAAGCATTCCTAATTCAACCAAATGCTTGAACCGCAAGACTTGACTTAAAGCGGTTGTAAAAACAATGACAAAATTGCAAAAGTAAACACTAACATAAATAACACTTACTAAATGTAAAGTTAAAAAGTCACTGCATTAATTTATTTTTCATTTTTACTTAGTCACAGAGTAATTTCAAGTTTTTTAATTATTCATATGGTATTTTTCAGTTTTGATTAATTGAGTTTTAAAGGTCAGTGAAAGGGTCACCAGAAGAAATGTGTGTAGTTCCAAATGTACTTTAATTTTTAAAACCTCGACAAAATCGGGAACAACGCCTAAATTTGTGTAAAACTTTAATTTTATGCTGGAATTGCTCTTCGAGGTCAGGAAATTTCAGTTAAGGGGGATTACAACCCTATCCGTTTCAAATGGGTAAATTTGCAACGACGCTCACAGCCAAACAAAAAGAGATTAAATAAAAATAAAAATTGTTTAAAATAGCTT
>JAQGAE010001632.1:0-21812 GCA_034696685.1 Julus scandinavius
CTGATCCATCAAGCCACCCAAAACAATTCTCACCCCCACCCAAACCTCCCTCATTCAACTGTGAGTATCTTCGCAAAAGATGGAATATGAAAGTCTCTCTGATGGATATTAAAATTCAACTGAATAATTTAACATAGTTGTTGTGAAAAAGGTCACTGTATAATACACTAGTTTCTATTGTCATTTATTAGACCGAAAGTCTAAAACTACAGGAAGATTAGGGCCAAAGCAACAATAGAAGCTTAAATAGATAAAAATTGGCAAGTTTGCAACCTGTCAAGCATAACTACTTGTTTTGTGTGCTAAAATCAGGCTAAAATGTGCTCATTTTTATTTTATGCAAACCAGGAGTGACCCAGATGTCATCAATTCATGATTCAAGAAAAGGTGTCTGAAGAGGATACATGGATGAATCAAAAATTGCAATTGAAGTCAGCCGAATTTAAGTGCGATATGGTACAGAGAATTTAAATGCCATAGCAAGACCGCAGTGTCGTAATGGGGCCTCAAGTTTGAGGGACCTCGTTGTGGGTCCATGTTTCTGGGTTTTTTTTTTTAATAAGACTACGTCTTCGTTTTAGGTATAGTGTACGTTCGGCACTACAGGTTTCGGAACCCCTTCACAATGGTGGAGCCCCCACAAATTGTGTTTACGGTCTCAGTTATGAGTTACGTGCCTCAGGTTTGAGGAAGACTTGCCGTGGGCCCAAAGAACCAAGTATACGTTTCTGGTCGTTTGAATTAGGAGTGCTAATTTAGGACTACATCTTCGTTTTTGGTAGAGGGCATTACGTGTTCAGGGGCCCCTTCACAGTGGTGGGGTCCCCACCACAACTTGTAGTTACGGTCTCAGTTATGAGCCTCAGGTCTGAGGAGGCCTTGACATGGGTCTATAGGACCAAGTCTATATTTCCGATTTATTATTATTATTTTTTTAATTAGGACTGCGTCTTCGTTTTCAGCATAGGGTGTAAGTACAGCAGCATTGGGTTTTGGGCCCCTTCACACCTGTGCGCGAGTTAGTAGGGTTTAATGACACAAGGGTCCTTTACAGCTATGGGGCCAAGCAAATATTGTAGTTGCGGCACTGCAAGACCTTTAATAGTAATCAATTGGCTTAAAATTATCTATAAGAGCGCAAACACCATAGACATTTCTACGATAGGGTACACCGGCCTCCTAAGAATGTTCACCCTACCTACGTGAAGATTAAATTTGTTTACAATGACGCTATATAGATGGCGTTGCTAATGAAAAACCATTACCGACAAGCAGGATAAATAAATATCAGATTAGGCAAGTCTAGATCGGCAAACTCACCAAAATATTCTCCTTCGGGACAGTTCTCCATCTCTTCTTCGAGCTGCCGAGTCAGCTCCTCGATCTTCTTCTCCGCCTCGCTGGGTCCCAAGGGTCTAGGTGGCGTCACGCTATAGGGCAGGAGCGTCTTGGCGTTTAGGGTGTTCGGCTTGGCCATCAGTTCCTTGGGGTCACGATTGGTGAGGGAGGCCATGAGCGGCATGCCCTTAGACCCGGGGTACGGTGGCGGCGGGGGGAAGTGCGGCGCAAAATCCCGCGGTCCATCGGCTCCCGCCTCCTTGTGGCCGGCCCGTGAATTCTGCGGTGCGGTTGCAAATTGGGTGATGGCATGGGGACCGAATGTGGTGCTCTCGTAGATGGCCGTGGAGGGCTTCAGGTCACCTACCGCCGGAATGGTAGATTTGATCAGCTCGTACTGGGTACTCGTGGGGACGTAGGACCGGGCGTAGCGCGGGTCGTTCAAGGAGTACGGCGACGAACGGGCCGGCTCCAGGGAGGGGTAGGCATAGGACATGGACACCCCAGGCGTCACGTAGCCATAGGTCCGTTCCCCTACCCCGGTGCAGTAGTTCGGTCCCACGGACTCCTGGGAACTGACACTGGAACGGGGACTGGCGAAGACTCGTGGATCCATGGCGACGCTGGCAGGATCGTAGCTGGTGGCTATTAGCGGAGTGGCCCCGTAGATGGGGTTCAGACCCGGGTTCCGGCTGCTGGAATGCACGATGGCCGCCGTGGGCGGGATTTTGACAACGTTTTCGCCTTGCACCTGGCCATAGGTCGTCACGTTGGCATAGATGACCGGAGAAGCCGATTTTACCTTGACCTGTTGGCTGTAGCTAGGTAGGCCTATGGCTTGGGACAGAGGCTTGAAGTAGGTGCTGTTGGGGCCGCCAATCAAAGGTGCGCTGTAGCACACGCTCTTACCAGGCTGTCCAGGGTCAGAGGTCAGCGTTTTGGACACTTCTGGACGTTCAGAACTCACGGCTGTGGCCAATAATGGCTGACGAGGGCTCGGAGAAGATGCAGTGAGGCCACCATTTTCACGATCGATATTCGTTGGATATTCCTCCTTCCTGATGGCACTTCCGTCTCCGTCTAATATCGATCTGGAGGCGTTATCCAGACCCGAACGAGAGTTGCCATTGGTAGAGGAGTTCCTGCAGACTTCCTGCTTATCCGCGCAACCGCTCAAAGCGACAGCGACCTGAGGCATCGCGATGCAACGCTGAGGCTGAACGTTCTGGTTGAAATAGTCGCCGGTATTTTCATAATTGTTGGAATGGGCATCCTGACTGGGCTTTATCCTAGTGGAGGAGGAATGTGCTAAAATTTTACCGTAATTACCCTCGTTGTCCCCGGGGTAAGAGGCCAAAAGGGTCGACTGGTAGCCTGGGTAGGAAGGCGGAGGTCGGGCCAAATAAGCGTCTCTAACGTTCATCTTACCCTCTGTCAACTTGGAACCGAACTGATCAAACTCTTCGATCTTTTCGTGATCGTACATAGACAGATTACGAAGATATCGGGACGCGTCCTCTTTTTCCAACTCACCCACGTACGAATCCATCGCTCGAAACAATGGCTAGAATTCTATTGTTGTGTTCCAAAGTTCGTGAGTGATAACAAGTTTTTCATGGTCGCAGATTAAAATCGTTCACCGTGGGAATTCAGGCGATCTTCGAAGGATGACACCGAGATTACGATGCTCCGTAGTGGAAATGAAATCAGTTGAATTATCAGCGAAAAAAGAGTAGGGGAAACGAACGTCCCGTCACGAAAGGCAAATGAAAACACCCACACCTCTACATCCAAACACACAATGAACCTTGCGTCACCCTGGATTCTTTCGAATAGAGACACGGCGCGCCATCTACAGGACGTCGAGCGAAACGAGAGAGTTGATGCATTTTTTGAAACTTGAATTTCATTCTCTTAAGGTGGTTTTTTAGCAAATTAAACACGATTTTGTACGCATTTTGAACATCTGATACGCAAAATTCAAATCGCTCGTAATTAACCTGGATGTTAGTCTGCGTACTCGTTGTATAAACAGCCTAAATGTTATGTGGGTGATGCTATTGCGAGTACAGGGCGCTTCATAAGTACAAAACCTAAAGGTTATGTGGGTGATGCAATTGCAAGTACAGAACGCTTCATAAGTACATTTGCATGTACAGGGCACTTCATAAGTACAATTGCATGTACAAGGCGCTTCATAAGTACAATTGCATGTACAGGGCGCTTCATAAGTAAATTTGCATATACAGAACGCTTCATAAGTACAGACTGATGTCCCTTTCATGAACTATAAAATCAAAATATTGATCAAAATAAAATTTAAATAAAAATATGCAAATTTTCATTCTAAAAAGTGTGATTTAAATCCCAAGTTTTGTGTGTGAAGGTTAGAAGTTTGAAGACAAATGAATTTATGGAAATGTACTTACCTATAGAGTATAAATATTAACTAATAAGTAATCGGGACAAGTTCAAACAACCGCATTTCATGATTATTATTTTTTAATTCTCAGACTTCAATAATGAAAATTCTTGTAGATGGAAGGCATATGGTATGACGTAGTGTATAAAACATCATTTTATCAAACAGCTATGGTGAAATCAACAGATCTCGAACATAGACAGACATCGTGGTACTGCGATGGAATATCGTGAACACTGGAACAAACAAATTATGACACAAATATGAACACTAGAAACTTAGCATTTTATGCATTGGAAAAATTATATATCTAGGACCCTATGTATATAATTTCTCCACCCATGTATATATGAGTATACTCAATACACGCTGTATGTGCCATATTAATACTTTTAGAAATGCTACAAGGGGCCATTCAAAAAGCACGTACCCGAAATTCCTTCGAAAATCCCCCTTTCCCACCCTCTGGTGTCCATTTTAGCCCAGACCGCTCCTCATAGACGTCCTTCATTTTTTGTTGTTGAAAAGTAGGGTGTCCAGAAAATGTTTGGGAACGTACAAAGGTCCGTCCTATAAAATTCCAAGCGCCCGCACCGCTAAAAATACCACGACATTTTTCCATATTTTTCTGATAAACTGACCTCGAAGGGAAATTACAGGAATTTAACAAAAAGTTTGGCTATAATTCCCTTCTTTTCCGAAGATTTAAAAATTCAAGAACATTTGGGACTGTGGGCACATTTCTTTCGGTGTCCAATTCCCCTTTTCACTGACCAATTCCCCTTTTCACTGACCTTTAAAACTTAAACATAAAATCCAAAAACTGAAAATATACCATCATTAGTGATCGTCCATATTGGCTTTCCCCCTGTCCACATGCCAGCAGACCCCCCCTCCTACCCCCTTGAGGACATCCTTTTTGAATAGCCCTTAAGTCCACATTTCATTCCCATGTTATGTGAAATTGTCGAAATATTTCAATTTTGTAACAATTAAGTCTGATATAAAACCAGATGTAATATACCGAACGCCAAAACATTGTTACCTGTTATTTGGTGACACTTGATTGTACCATTTGTCATCACAACATTCCGTTTCTGTAATTAATAAACAGCATATTAAGCATGCAACGGATGAACCTGTAGTTTAAAATCTAAATAAAATGAAAAATATTAAAATTGCAAAAAAGAAGAATTGATTAATTTGTTATCTTTTATTTCATTATTAAAAATAGACAACAAAAACCGTTATTAAAAACATTATATATACAATATCCACCCACAGGCCACAGGATTAATGTCTTATTAATAGTGTATTTTACCTGGCGTGTAATTAGAAAGCCCTAATTTTTCACACTCAATCTCCTTAAATTCTTGGCTGTTTAAATCCCCGGCTTGGGAGTCGCGGTGATAAAAAAATACAAAAGTGGTTTCTTCGGTATCGTAGCCACTCCTGTGTTAAAAAACACACAATTAGTACATCAATTTCAAGATTATATAACATTAGTGTTATTATACATTTAAAACAAAATAATAATGCTAACCTGTGTTCTGAAATGTATCTCCTGTCTATACTTCCGGGGCTTTTAATACCACTGCTCATCCTGTCAGAAGAGGAGTCGTTGGAGGTGCTGGATTCTGGACCATGCTCTAAAAGGTCTGGAACTGAAAAAAATGAGGTTAATATTATTCTAGTTTCGTCTACAAAGAGCATATAAAGTGAAACCTCGGTTTACGAACGTCTCTGTCTACAAACACCACATGCACGGACAAGGAACGAATTATTTGGATTTACAATAATTGCAAATGGGAAAAATTGATTCGGATCACGAACAGAGTCAAGGAACGGATTAAGTTCGTAAACAGAGGTTCCACTGTACACGAATTAGCCATGGACTCACCATGATGTTCCAAATGCACATGTTCGCTGGACCTGGTGCAAGTTCGTGGATAAGATGCATAAATCGGGTAACAATTCAATCTTGGGTGAATTTCCCTTTCGCCATCCCCCACCGGACTCGTGTACTCTAACGAATTAAAATCACATTTTACAGTAAATTATGTGCACAAGTCTAAGTACGATATACAACGTGTTTCCAAATTTTTAAATGTTATATTATCAGTTTATTACGAATTTAGACAGGTTTATTTCCAGTTCATAATCCGTTTATTACTAGTTTTTTTTTTCTGTAAGGGTTGAAACACTGTATCAAACGTGCCTTCCTTTCAGTTGCATAGAACGCAACATAGATGGCGCTCGAATTTATAACTTTGGCTTATACTTGCCGAATCACACGAAAGTCTCCTAAAACATGTCCTTACCTTCATCGCACATATTTTCCGTTCTCGTATTGTGATCGAGATTAAGCACATTTTCCCTTCTTGATCTTGGAAACGTCCCATCCCTCATTTCCTGAATAGCAAACACAAAGGGACATATATCAGAGATGAAGGACCGGTTTGAAATCAACGCTATTATACGTATATATGGCTTAACAAAAAATGATGCCCTTACTCTTTTCAGTGCAGGATACACCTGGGGCACTTGAGACGTTCTTTCACCAAATGTCTGCATTTCGTTCAATTGGTTATTGACAATGGGAGCTGATGCATAAGGGTTAACATCCTCTGAATTTGGATCTGGAATGATGACGTCACAGGTTGATAAGGACACATATTAATACAGATTGTAACTCTGGATGCTGACAAGATACCTTTTCTGAAGTGATTGAAGTTAGCGTTGGGCCGTTTCAGTCCTTTTTTACTGTTTCCCAACAGATATGTAAAACTTCCGGCACTGGGTGTATTTCCAAATTCCTGACGACCCTGTTGTAGAACTGGACGAGCAGCTGGAACTACAGAACCAAAAAAAACAAAAGAAAAAAAAACGGACATTAAGATGATATTATACAAGTTTCAGCAAAATGTGGATGCTTTGGGCCAGTAAAAGACCATAAAAGACCTGGTCGATCCAAGCTGATCTGTCTTTTTCTTCTGCAGCACAGGCACACGATGACCGATGCAGTGAATACCATGAGCAAAATTGAAGTGACCAAAACAACGATTTTAACGTCGTAATATAAAGGAAAACCATCGTCTTGTTCTTGGGCTGGTCGAGGAACAATTGTCCCTAAACGATGACAAATAACAAAACACATGTGCTAAATAAAATTACAAAATTATTCAGACTTTTAAGAAGCAATTTTTTAAGTAATGCAACATATTTCGTAATTTATATTTGTTTAGACTTGTTCAGGATGTCCAGTAAATTTGTTAGAAAAAGTTCAAGTATATTGCAAGGACTCCAAGGCTCATTCCTTACATTTTAAAGGATTTCAAGGCTCATTCTTTACATTTTCAAGTATTTCAGGGCTCATTACGTAGATTTTCAAGGATTTCAAGGCTCATTATTTACATTTTCAAGGACTTTTAAGCTCGTTTATTATATTTTCAAGGATTCCAAGGCTCGTTCATTATAGTTTTAAGGATTTCAAAGCACATTCCTTACATTTACAAGTAATCCAAGTCTTATTCCTTACATTTTCAAGGATTCCAAGACTCATTCCTTCCATTTTCAAGGGATTTCAAGGCTCATTCGTTACATTTTCAAGGAGTTCAGGGCTCGTTCCTTATATTTTGTAGTTTTCCAAAGCTCATTACCTACAGTCTCAATAAAGGCTTTCTAGGCTCAAGGATTCAAAAATATTTCCATATGAATCCGCCGGTTAAGCCAGAGAGTCGGTTAAGGGGGTTCTACTTTAACACATTTTAAAGTACTATTTACCTCCAGTCGTGAGCTTAGTGGTGACGTCATAGTGTGCCACAGTGGAGCCTGCATTGTTGTGTGCCGTCACCTGGATGATGTAGGAGGTGGCAGGAGTAAGATCAGGAATGATGAAATCCTGCACCAAAAGGTTGTTGGAAACCAGTCGAAAATCGTTCTGTACTTTAGTTCTGTACTGCACCACGAAGTAGAGTATTGGACAGCCGCCAGAGTCCCAAGTTCCCATGTGCAAAGTGATGGCTGTGGCACTCTCCCGAATAAATGAATGTTTTATGGGACTCCTGGGAGCTGAAAAAAAAAAAAAAAACGACACAAATTCAGTATTTTGGGCACGATAAAAATCGGTTTTTTTCTTACATGCTGGATTTCGGGATAAACAATTGGTATTCATGAATAAGTGTGCATTTGAGAATGCATCTAGTGTCCAATGATGTAGAGAAAGGCATGAAGTGAAAAAATCAATGTGTGATTTGAAAACCTGGAATAGTCTAGAAGCCATCCATTACACTCTAATATACAGGGTGTCTACCCTGTATATATCCATCGTTCCAATATTTGTGTTAGTTCCATAGAGAAAAGATTCGGCACAGTTTCAGCATTGTTTTGCTGCTATAATTTGCGTGAATTTTAACATTTGAAAAGGCAAAGTAAAGTAAGTTATGCAGATTATTTACAGACAATTTGAAGATTAGAAGCAATTGGCAGTTCATGTTATAGGAGCATCTCTGGAGCGCAACGTGCACCCATGATGAATTCCACCCTCGTATCAATCCCAGTGTTGGAGTTTAGTACACCGAACTGCACAGTATTTTTGCACGGTCAATTAAGCCTAGCTTGAAGGGTATAAGGTGTGTACTCACGCGATCCTTTCGTTTTTGTGAGGATTGTGTCCGAGTGGTCGCTCACTCCATGTTTGTTTGTGGCCGTGATGTATAATTGGTAACGGGTTCCGCATTCCAAGCTTTCTAGCGTGTAATTGGTTAGCTTGGAACTTAGAGTGATCTCTTCCCATTCGCTGAAGTCCCGTTTGTAGTACAGATGGAATTCTGAAAGATTGCAAACGGGTCGATAACTAATTAACGGAATCCTAAAGATAAACGTGCAATTCAAGTCTAATCCGCAAAAACCTTCAACATGTCTTCCATTCAACAAGCCATCCGTGGGATAAGAGAGAACACATTTTTTTTTAAAAGCTGGTGATCCTTAATTTCGTGTTCTTAGAAACAAAAAATGATCATTAACTATTGAGAGATGTCATGAAGGATTATTAAGAATTTAGTGTTTTCAGACTCTCATAAAGAGTAAGTTACTCTCGAAAAAGGACAACTTTTCAAAGAAATTCATACATCTAAATATTGTCAATTTTTGCTTCAAAGTAAACAAAATTAAAAGAATGAAAGTGCATTTTTTTTGTCTATATACAGTAATATATCCCGCAATGGATTCTATGGTACATTCACGAAGTAATTTCAAACGATTTTAATAAATTAACGATATTTTAAATGTATTAATAACCAGTTTGTTCAAGGATGTTTTTTTACAAGTTACAAGCATAACTCGGTGACCAAATTTTCATGCAAGATAAATGAATGATGAGTTTCAGGATTGGACGTTCTTTCTGGATAATCATTTTAGTCTTTCATTAATTATTCTTGTCAAAAATTTCCAACGTGCAAAAACTTTGTCAATTAGGTCGGATTTCGTGTATGTCTTTAGTGCTCGTGTAGACAACGTTTTGGCAATTCATTTTACCCTTCATTAATTACACGGACCGTGATGATAGATGACTAACTATTGATAAATTCAAACGCTGCATTGTACTTATTGTTGGAAACTTTTATGTCATTTGTGTCTGATACTGGCAAGATAATCTTCTCTGGTGGTGGAAAAGCTATAATATCGACATATATGAACTATATTTGGCCAATAATGACCCAAATATACACATTAGTCAACCATATTATTATTGAAAATACAGTATATGGGTCATAAACTGCGATTTTGATCATATATAACAAATATCATCCATCAATTAAGATATTATATTATAAACGTAGAATTTTATTGATTTCATTAGTCTTAAAATAACAGGATCTATGAATTTGTTCATTTTTGACTAAATGATTTTTACTGAAAACATTTGATGGTTTCATTCTGCAAAAATTAAATTAGGATTAATGTTTAACAAATGTAATTTTTAAAAAATATATTTTGTTTATGTTATACCGAAAATTAACGAAAAACTTATAAAATAAACTTTGCAAATTATTTATCAAAGAATAAAGTACGTGACAATAACATTTGATTCTTGAATTTTAAAGTTTTAACATTGTTTAATTTGCATTAAATTTTTTGTTAGTTATTCGCTGTAATTTTTAAAAATAATAATAAAAAAATTACATCAAGTAACTATAACGCCTAGTTTCATCATCATTGCAGAAATAAAATACATATTCCCAAATCTTGTTATTTTAAGAATAAAAAACGAAGGCAACTAATTACGAAACTTCTTTTCGTCTCCACTGTATTGTATGTAAGAATCCGCTATTACTTTTCTATTATATCTTACTTTCTCTTTAAGAATTCTCTGGAATTTCTCCATTTGCAAGAGCAGATATATAATTACCCCAACATCCCCTTAATGTGCCATTAAGTTGCTGTAAATGTTTCCTCCTAGTAAGTAAGTACAGTCACCAAATAGGTTGTGTATACATCTACACTATCATTCTATAGGTTCCATCATGTAGTGGAATGTGCTCATCTTTAACACACATACCATTGCCTTTTAACATGTCAAAACAACAACACATACCGTAAAATGTGGATTCTTTAGTCTGCTTTTGGACCTTGGGACAGCGGGGGCAACTTTGGGCCAGTCATCGTTTTGCCCACTTTGAATGTCTTAAGCGAGTTTCAATTGGAGCTTTTTCAGCCAGTTTGAGATTCATACTCTTCAGTCATATTCTGGCGACTTACCAATATGTATTATAAATTTCGAATATTCTAAATAACGGACATTTTGAATTGTGACAACTGGTTTTTTTGTGTTTTACCTAATTCAGTCACATTTTCATCTCTGGAGGAACACCTCAAACTGCTGTTGTTAAAACAGGTGAATATAGTGATTACCTAAATGTCCCAACTATTGTTCTTCTGAATACCAAAACATATTTATGCAAAACTACAGGTTACTAAAGTCATAAACTAGACAGGAGGGGAAAAGGGAGTGTGGGAATTTGAGGGTTACGAAATCCTGAGTTTCTGAAATTTTGAAATTTTGAGCAAGTATCCACATTTTACGGTAACAAAAAACGAGAAAAAACCAAAAGTGTCGCATACTGGACTTTTAACTGCATACAAATGGCCAAAGCTAACTTTCCAAAGTGGAAAATAAAAGCAAACAAAAGAATAAGTGAAACAAGCCAATCAATGAGATGTTTTTAGGTTCGCAGAAAACATTTGGAGTCTTTTCTAAGCCTAACAAAATCAATCGTCGAGCAATAAAAAGTCAGGGTGTGCAAACTAAACAAAAAAAAAAGTAAAAATAATTGGAGTTGTTTTCCCATTTTCTGTAATTAATTTAAGAAGCACTCACTTTTAATTGGACTCCCTCCATCTTCTCCTGGCACCCATCCCAACTCCAAGGAAAATAAGAAGGCAGCAGTCACTACTAAGGCAGGGGCCCTTGGAGGCACTGTCACAAATAATGGACACGAGTTTAGTAAAACAGTTAAGGGTGTAAGTATAGGGATGAAACCATACTTGGGTGGAAGAAATATAGAGGGCCATTTATACCTTGTACGTAAAGGACGTAAGTGATATCTTCCACACCCAAATTGTTGGTTGCTTTGCATACGTAGGTTCCTTTATGGTCTCCATTTATCCTGGTGATCATCACACTTCCGTTTCCGGCTACACGAAGGCGATCGTTTTGGACGACAGGACGACCACTGCACAGAAGACGAGACCGACACACATTTTAATCAAATTTATGCTCTTTAAAAGATACAAAAATGGAACTGCTGAGAGGCACAAGGGCACAATTCCAAATCAGAACTAAAATCCCATTTCTGGATTATCCATATATAGAAAAAGCCATATGTCCCTGAATAACTCACATATAATTTATCCACCCTTGAACAATCTTAAATGTTATATTTAATTTCCCTACACACATGTTAGGTAGGTGCAAAGGTACAAATCTCAACTTTTCCATATCTGCTTTACTCCCCAGCAATAAATTAAACTCGTGGTTCGATTTAAACCACATTAGACAACTGCATGGCAACATTTATGTTTATACCATATGTGACTGCTTTAGATAAAAGGACCATTATGCCCTAAATTTATTGCACTTTCTGTCTATATGGCCACGTTTCACTTTCTCTAAAAGAAATATGGTTTAAGCAACATCGTTGTGAAACGATACACACAAATTATACTTCTCAAATTTCAAAAGTTTCTAAAAAAAGGTACAAAAATAACCCGCATATGGCCATATTTAGTCCTTGACGGTCCATATATGTGACCATATATAGCTCATCATTAGCAAAATATGGCCCATACATGTCCATATATAGCTGAAAACAGATTGGAAAATATAAAAATGTGTGAAATAAACTCATTATAAAAATATATGATTAAAGTAAAATAAATTGGTATGAAATATTTGTTTTCTGAAAGTGTAGATCTTCGTTTTTCTTGTGAACTTTTTCTGTAGATTTCCATCCATATACGAAATATAGTGGAACCTCAGGTTACGAACTTGTCGTTATTTGACCCTGTTCGTGATCCGAATCAATTTTTCCCATTGCAATTCATGTAAATTCCAAATAATGCGTTCTTTGTCTTAGACATTTTTATAAACATGTTATGGCTATATATGTGTGGAAATAATACGGAAAGGAAATAAATATTAAGAGTAATATTAGAAGAAAGCAGTTTAATATATACATCCATGATTTCCAACATTACAGGAAATAAAGACACCCACGTGGTGTCGTCATACTGACGTTGCTGCAAATCAAGTTCATTCGCAGATTCTGCTTAAGAAATTACTTTTGCCAAACATTGTTTCCATTAGGAAAATGTGTATTGTTCTACTTTATTCTGTTGTTAATTATATGATTTAAGTCTGAAATCGACGTCATCGATGTATTGTCATTCATTGCATCTGCAATTGGCGTGGAGAAAACAAGAGACCAACTTTTTCCATATTTGCAATTGATGTCTTGAAACTAATATCGATTTTAATTTAAATCCTTTGAAATTCTAACACATTGTTTGTGTCTCTTGTATTTAGTAAAACTTATCCGCAACAAAAATGTTCTGTTGGAACTAATAAAACAATTGCAGAAACTCGGACCTTCGATCGGTGGTCCAGAGAAACGTGTTCGTGAACTGAAGCATCCTTCGTGAAGCGAAACAACAAATGGTTTTCGTAAACAGACGCTAGTAAACCGAGGTTCCACTGTATCCGAATGTAAAGTTTATGTGGGTATGAATTTTCTGCGAATCTTTTAACGTCATAACGATTCCAGAAATGTTTTTTAACCCTCGTGAAGGACTGTGAAATTGACGGGGTTTGGAAACTAGGACAAGAATGGTTAAGCTGACCAAAATTGTTGGATTGAGACTTCCTAGAAATAGCACAATTGGAGGCCCTAATGTCCTCCTGAAAATCGATTTCACGGCCCAAATACCCTTTGAAATGCAGAACAACGTAGAGGATAAATCCCATCCTGACCCTCTCGAATGTAAATTCGAAGATTTTATTGTGTTTTTATATATATAGTAGCTGTGGTCGCGTCTTATAGACATAAATTCAAAAGTAGTCTGCTTTTGAAATCCATTTCTTCATAATTTATGTCAGAGCCAATGGAGTTTTTATTATTTTTTGTGTTCAAATTCGACATTTTTTTTCTTTAAATCCCTACAAAATTGGCAATTGGCTTCCGGTGGCCTGCTTTGGAGGAAATGATTTAAGTTGAATGTATTTCGATGACATTTTTATGAGTTGCACTCTTATTGTTGAGTGCTTCATAAAGGAACGAGTGGTCCATGAATTCCTCACTAGGTCCCATATTTTACTGGTTCACAGTTTGATTAAAGGAATTTTCAGAAACAGACAAAACCTACATTTCAACGATAATAAATTAATTTTTTTTCTTATTTTTCTTCTGACTAAAACCTAAATAGGTATAAAATAACTCCCAGTGTCAATATGGGGCCTTTATTGTTGTTCATCTCGATGATTTATGAGATTGGGTCCTATGTACTTCCCTCTTCCGAAATTGATATCAACGAAGGGAGGTTTTTATTTGCCTCTCGGGTTATTTTTAGGAACGATTTCGGCATCCTTACATTTCCCTCGCTACGTGTAACTCTCGAGATAAAACTCTCCATTTATTTATTTTCTATTTGATAAATAAATTGTTAACTTACGATTTTACCGAAACATCGATAGTGGGGGCGAAAAGTTCTCGTTACATGGTGCCGCATTCGTTCGCGGTCCTCAACCACTTGTTTCAGTTCTTAGGGCGGAATTTATGGATGACTTAAGTGTGACATTTAATTATCAAATTAACATGTTATCGGCCCTTTATTAGTTTTAGTTATTAATAAAATGCAGTAACTTACAATGATAACAAAATTACCTGCCCCTGGAATTGGCAATCACTGCTTGCTTCGCAGTTATCAGTGATTGCCTACTTTCAGGGGGCGATCCATATCAAAAATCCTACAATTAATTAATCGAAATTTATACTATTATAACGTGAATAAAAGGATCCAGTATATAACGTCATGCTGACTAACAATGACATTAGTTTTCATCTTGAAATGGCCCAATGGAACCCAATGGTGCCCAATGGTTCACTTACATAATGTAATGATTAATGGCAGCTGTGACAAATAATTCATAACAAAAGAACTGATTAATCGGATTTTTCAAGTCTGCCCAACGTTGCTTTTCAATTATTCTCACTTTCCATGGACCTTGAGGCCCTAATCGATAATGGCCAGCTTCTTTCAGCTCTGCTTGGCCTCTATTTTTGTTACCAATTTCACGACCGTTTAGGCAACCTTATTGATCCGGAAAAACCTGGTTGGGAAACTCATCAATTTACTATTTGGGCATGCTGGCAATTTGATGACTGTTTGAAGTTTGAATATTTTATGCCTGGGAACATCTTAAGAAGTGGAACACACGGTTAATGATTAAATGTAAAAAAAACCTAAGAAAGTGGATTTTGTTTGAATCCAGAAGTGAAAGTTGGCCTTGTTTGTTTTTGACCTCCTTGGGCCAGATCTTGTGGCATCAGCTGGTTGCTACAAATATCCAGCTGGATATCGATTTTGACTAGAAATGAGATTTCACTATTTCTCTGTTCTTGATACTGTGTTTTCCAGAGTGGAAAATTCGAATATGGGCCATGTAAGGACTATGTTTTGGCCAGGTATGCCCAGGTGTATGGCCCTATCCATCCAAATATGCCACTGTATGGTCATATCTAATTAGTATATCATGATGATGTACATATATCTGATGCATCAGTGTCTAATTAAGGTCCATTTATGGATAATTGGCCCCTAATTAAGGCCCATGCATGACTGTATGACCTATTATTGGCAAGATATTTCTTGAACATTACTAAATATGGCCCACACATGACCATACGTGGCCAATTAAGACATATACATGGCCAATCAGGGAAATATGGCCCCCACATGGATAATTAAGGGACCTATAAGACCCACTATGAAACCTATATGGTCCATCAAAGATTAAATATGGTGATACATGCCCATATATGGTCCATCAAGGCTACACAAGGCCGTATGTGGCTCACCAAAAGCTAAATATGGCCCCCACATGGATAATTAAGGAACCTATATACATGGCCCATATCTGGTACTTTTCCACAAGAAGTACAACTTAACATCCTAACGAGATTTAATATGAAAATATTATTTCACAGTGAATTATATAAGTATATAGTTTGAAAATCCTTACTCGAACAGCCATTTGGTGACTGGTACTGGCATTCCGATGACTCTACAGGGCAGTTCGACATCATTGTTGAAAGGAACCACCAGCTTATTTCCAAAGGACACGATCCTGGCCGGAACTGGGAAAAAGACAATAAAGTAAACATTAGTAGATACCATGATCGTGAAGTGAAGCACGAACGGACTGATCTTGGGGCTCACCTTCAGATCCGCTCGTTTGCTGAGTGACCACTCGAGTACTCTGTCCTTCTCCAATCGTCGTCACCGAAGTGACCCAGAAATCGTAGCGGCTACTCGGTCTCAAATCTCGGGCTTCGAAGTGGCTTTGAGTGGCTGCGATGGCGTGCTTTTCGATATCCTGTACAATCGACAAAAGACACTTTTTAGAATCCACAAAAGTAAAAAAATGTGTTATTTTTTGTTGTTGTTAAGCCGGTTAAGTGCTCACGTAGGAAGTGCGTTTCCTTAAAAAAATAACGATGGAATATTAAATGACGTCATAAGAACGCATCTGCGATGATTTCTATAGATCACTAAGTACCTACTGTCCTTTATAGTCAGTTTGTAATAAAAAAATAATTGCCTACACTGTCATGTATTGTTCAAGTTTTTATAACAAAACAGTACAACATTTAACCAAAAATGTATACTGAATGCAGTACAAGTTAAGTGCTCAGTTTTAAAATTATGAACTTTTGTACTTTCATGAAGTTCCATACATGTATGGAATTTACAACGAAAAACCAGTACCATACATGTACGAAATTTACATTTTTAAATTCATCGTGTTCATCCATGATATCATTTACAAAATGAGTACAAAATTGATCCAATAAATGAGTATTGTGTATTGTGTGCAGTACCATATGACTGGAGAGTTTTAAATATTCTAAACTTTTTTCTTGCACACCTAAACATCCGTTTATTTACAATAAAAAAAAATTATCCAATAAACAAGTTATGCTCATGATAATTTTAAATTTTGTAAAAGTTCATGAATGCCAAAATACACAAAATTCAGCCAAAATTGTGTACCGCATACAGTACAAGATTATTAAACAGTTTTATAAGCTTTCTAAATATTTTTCCATGCATGCATAGCTAAACATGTACTAAACATGTTCATGCCATTTACAATAAAACAATTACCAAAACACAATTCAGTAAATTTTCATTGTACAGATCTAACAATTAAATTAATTTATTTTGTTCCTATCATGAAAATATAAAACTACACAAGGCCAATATTTTATTCGTCAACAATTTAAGTGTTTTTGGGTCGATTTTGGATTATATTTCACCAATCTCATGCATTCAACTTGAAAGTGGACGTACGAATTAATGTTCACTTCAACTAATTTACGTTGCTATAATTAGAAAAATATATCCTTAAATTAATTTGTATTCAATGATCTGAATTTGATATGGTCTCCGGGGGAATCAACGACAATCTTTGCATACTCTATAGGTCACATTCCCCCTCAACCCCCCAACATTCGCTCAATATTTGGGTGAACACAAGACTTGCCTCCCTTATATTATTAAAAACCAAATCGATTTTTGCCCTGATTCCTGAAGCCGTCAGAAAATCTTAAGATGAAGAGGCCAAGAACCAAAATCATTTTCAAATTAAATATCGGACATTTTTCCATATCTGAACATCATCGTCATCGACTAACCAAATCAGTTATTTGGGGCCATTGTACATGTCTTGACCCCATTTTTAAAATGACGTCTTTAAATTGGCTGGACCTATCTTGGCAGGCCTGCGCAAGCTGCATTTGTGCCCATTTCACAAAAGACACTCAATTTGTGGACCTTGGCACAGCTGCTTGAATCTAATGCGCATGCGCCCCATACGTGGACCAAGTGAAAAGTTCGTTCGAGTACTCCTAATATATACGAAACGCTATATATGGGGCCATACACGTCCAAAAAATCCATTTCCATTTAAACCAATTATTGATTTCTCCACCCTAGTTCCCTTCTGTATTTAAAGCGATTAATTGCATTAATAGTTGCATCTATCGGAGCAACAAAATATGAAATTAGTAGAGCATTTACGGTCCACTAATTGTCCATTCTCCTTCACATATGTATATAAGTAAAATCGTGCGTAATTTGTAATCTCCAAATGCTCTTTTATGCTATATTTTTGCAGTAATCTGAAGAACAATCTGATCAATAATCCGGACTTACCTCCTTGTTGGCTTCTTCTGGACGTCTCATGTAAACGTTGTATTTCACCAGGTTTCCATTCGGGTGAATGGGCTTCTTCCAAGTCACCAAAATGGACGCTTTGGATGTAGCCATCGCCTTCAAGTCAGCTGGGGCATCTGGGACTATAGATATTAAAAAACCATATACATGTACTTTGGTGGTTATAAATGACCATGATAAGGACCCGAGGAGCAATAAAGTATACCTTCAACCATATTACAGGTTGGAATTTATTACGTCGTTGATCAGAAATCATAAAGGTGGATCTTCAAATAGGAAGCTGGAATGGTATAGCATTGTTATGACATTCCAGCCACGCTTAGGCTGAAAGCCACTTATTAATTTTAAACAAAGCTAATGTTACAAATCGTTATTTTTTACATTTATTCAAATAAAAATAAGCCAATGCGATTATTCATGATTGTATTTCCGGTTGGATAAAATGGACATGTATTTTCCTAAAATTGCAATGTGTGGGACATATAGGGGACATATTTGGCCCTTGATGGACCATAAATGGTCTATAAATAGCAAAGCATGGATCATATTTCCATATCACCATATTTCCATACTTTGGCCACCTTAACCACCTTACCCACCTTATCCACCCTTCCAAAAAACATACCCTTACAAAATCTCCCCCATTGTACAATCTATAAGGCTCCTCGTTAACTCTCCTCCTCTCATTACTAACAAACATACATACACCCCCCATAAGTCACAAAGCAACCGCATTTTACGGCACATACATTAGTCTTAGATGCTAATAAAACTTAAATTGAAAAGAAATCTGATAAAGCTGAATACTGATTTTCTGAGTTCATTGTCTTAGATGAATTCTTTCAAGATTTCTATATGCAAACAATGCACGATGAAATCTGCCAAGATACCGACACCTAATTAATAATAAACCGGCAATGAAATAAAGCAAATGTGTCCATAAATTGTATAGAATATTGATCGGTGATTAACAACAGAAGGGACGCAAATTGGAAAAAAGCTAAGTCTTCATTAAAGTATATTAAAAAAGACACGCAAATGCTTGATTTGGATTCCACAGGATCGATAAAAAAAAAATGAAAAAATCATCTTTCATAACTTGGTAAAAATTTGCAGATTGGCAAAAATCACTAATTAAGTTTTGCAAAATCTTTTGGAATTAACATTATATAAAATTTTATCATTAACACAGACTAAGAGATTATCCATGCATGGAAAGATATGTTTGCATGTTCATATATATACATGTTCAACCATGTGTTAACATGTATTAACATATACATATGTATATGGACAAGTAAACATGTGTTTACGTCCGGATGTGTCCAATTTCTGGTTTAGCATCTGAAAATTGCTTTAAACAAAGTAAATTTTATGCAAAATTAACCTATGACATGATGGTCCTAAAATTTGCTTATTTTAAGTTTTATAAGCATACAGAAGGTGTATACGGAACATGGAACAGGCCTTTATGACAAGCCGTTACACAATTAATTGTAAGCCCTTGTTTTGATGCCCCAATGCCAAAATGTATGCAAACAGCGCAGTATAAACCTCGTGAAATGAGAATCCATACATCCTGCGGTTTTTAATGAAACATTGAGACTAATTAATGAACAGCATGTGTTCACAAGTCTGATGATAACGTGATCCACGTTGACACGACATTGTGTACCCCTGGTGTGAAAATACGAGTTTGTAGAGGAACTATTTGGTACACAGAAAAATAGGTAACACATGTTGTCATCCAATTTAAGCATAATTAATTTCCAAATTCAAATATGAAACCGATATAGAAATTAATTTATGAGAGTATTGGAGATGATTTCAGACCGGTCAATGCTATCGTTTTTAAAGTATATGAATTAGATGCTGCCATATCCACCAGACCGGCTAATTAATGGTCACTTAATTCTTAAATTACTTATCACTAATTTTTATGGCCAGCCGCCTTATCTTAAATGGTGAACGCACATGTTTTTCGCAAATAATTTGTTGCATTGGGAATTTGTTACTTTAGGGGCTATGGACATTTTTCCAGAAGCAAGTGGCGCCACGGATGTGTAAACAATCACCCAGATCATGTAAATCACCAGCGATGATAAAAGTCGTAATTTACTCCTTTAGCTAATTGAAGACTAATTTAAAAATGACAAAAATCGTTTCTCACCGTCTTCCTTAGTAGTGCAATGAACAGGATAACTCTTTTCCCCATCTCCAACTTTTGTAAATCCTGCCACTTGTATACTATAATTGGTGAATTTTCTCAAACCACTAATTGTGGTAGACTGATGGCCAGACGTTACTCTGGATTCACCGAAAGAGTTACCTACGTCGGTGAGAAAAAAAATTACATAAGATTTCATCGGCTTACAAAACTTTAGCAGAAGGTTTTAAGAAAAGCAGATAACAACGAGTTTGAACAAATGAAATTTTCTGTGCACTAAACTGGAAATTTCCCGCTTAATCCTATGAAACATTCTTCTATTTTACTGCATTAAAGCAGTAAAACTTGAGTAAAACATATATATATATACTACTGCATGCAAAAAAAAAATAGATAAATTGCAATAAACAAGACTTATTTACATTTGAAAGCGTATTTGGAAAAGCTTAAGTCTACGAAAATTCACCGAAATACCAAGTTAAGCCTAATTGTATTTTCAAAGATAATGTCCCTAAAAATGCGCTAATTAAGCTAAATAAAGGCAAGAAATGGCGAGGTTTTGTTACCCACCATACCATTCGTCCAACGGCGAGTACAGCACTTTGTAGCCTTGGAGAATACCATTGGTAACGGCCGTTTTTAAGGGGTCCCAAGCTACACGGATGCTTTGGGACGTCACTGAATTACATATCACATTTTCAGGTGGTTTACTGGGCACTAATGAAAATAATGAAAAATAAATAAGGCTTAATAAAAATTTGGGCAAATATGGAAATATTTACATTTACAGAAATATCAGATATGGCCAGAAAAATGTGGAAATATTAAACATTGATATATATGTGACATAATATTGTATGCACCCATACCTCGCTTTACGGCTTAGTTACGTTCCGGAAAAGTTGTCCGTAAAGCGAACAGCCGTATTACGAAATTACGAATCAATTCTTACTGCACTTTAATTTTCATTTTTTTCCTTTCATAAACGAAGTGAAACCCATAAGTTATTTTATTGTTAGTCAAATCCGACCCTGTTTGTGCAAATTGGGGTAATTTATCCCACTTTTTTCCCACTTTATTTAATTACAGCATTTTTTGTCCGTATAACGAAACATTGTGGGCCGTAAATCGAAAAATAGGTGTATTAACATGTTAATTGATTAGATGTGACATATGTAAAATGTAAACCCTAGATGGTATTGAAAAACTCACCTCCTTCAGAAGTTGTAATAAAAATGTCACTCGATCTGGGACCTGGTCCCACGCTATTGAAGGCTTGAACTATGATGTTGAATTTGGTATACAAGTGTAGATTATCGATAAGTGCTGACAGACGTGGCTTTTCATTTTCCCCATCTTTGGTCTCAAATGTCTTGAAAGTGTAAGCATCGCTGGCAGATCTGTCCGTTTTGTAACCAATATAATAGCCACGAATAGGGCCATTCCACAGGTGGCGTTGGGGTGGCTGTGGTTAAAATAGTACCAACATGCAACAGTAAACATGCTGAATAGCACAGATATTACCATGTTTGATACGAGTCAGCTACAATTTGATCAACTGAAGTTCTCAAACACATATTTTGACAATGGAAGCAAGGATTGAATTCAATATACTATATATACTAAATTATTGAAACAAAATTTAACATGACCAATGCTTCTTCCTGATTAAGCAATCAGTTGTCTTTCAACTACTCTGTATAAACACGAGGTCTTAGGCAGGATGTTCGAGAAGTCACCACATCTATTAATCTCCAAATATATCGCAAAATGTGATAGGTGAAATATAATTTAGATATACCCATATGGAAAAATGATATGCGATAAATATGTTTCAAATACATTACCAATGAATGGAAAATATATGGAAAA